>JAHKKF010480326.1:0-15587 GCA_019740295.1 Labeo calbasu | reverse complement strand
TAATTCATATTTAGTAATTATTTATTTGTTGCTGTTATTAATAATTAGTTATTTATATTATAATTAGTTATTTTAATTATATAATTATATCACTAATTCTAATTATAATTAATTACATAACTATTTAATATTTTTATTGTGTTGTTATTGTTATTATTAATGATCTAATGATAGATAAAAGATTATCTAATGATAGATTCATATTATTATTATTATTATTATTATTAACAATTATTAATAATTAGTTATTTTTATATAATAATTAGTTATTTGGATTATTATACTTATAATTAATTATATAATTATTATATATATATTATTTTTATATTATTTGTTGTTGTTATTATTATTATTATTATTATTATTATTATTATTCCTTTAATACTTTTTGGATTATTATAATTATAATTAATTATATAATTATTTTTTATTTTGCTGTTATTATTATTATTATTATTATTATAATATGATCTAAAGATAGATAAAAGATGTACATAAAATTACTGAACCTAAAAGTTAAATATTCAAAAATGACAAATACAAACAATTTATTATAATTATTATATATATATTATTTTTATATTATTTGTTGTTGTTATTATTATTATTATTATTATTATTATTATTCCTTTAATACTTTTTGGATTATTATAATTATAATTAATTATATAATTATTTTTTATTTTGCTGTTATTATTATTATTATTATTATATGATCTAAAGATAGATAAAAGATGTACATAAAATTACTGAACCTAAAAGTTAAATATTCAAAAATGACAAATACAAACAATTTATTATAATTATTATTATTATTATTATTATTATTATTATTATTACTATATAATGACATAAAATAAGATGTACATAAAATTTCTCAATGTAAATGTGAAATACTTTTTTCAATTAAATCATTAAGAATAATAATTAATTAACCATTTAATGGGATTTTTATTATACTTATTTTTATTATGATTTAAAAGTAGAATATAAGATGTACATAAAATTGCTTAATATTTATATTAATATGATATATTTTGAATGTTAAAAATTCAAAAATGACATCCTTACAAATAATTAATTAATGATTTAATGAGATCATTTCATTTTTAATAAATTCATTATTGTTATTATAATTAATAATAATATATGATTTCATACTAGATTATAAAATGTACATAAAACTGCTTTAATAATATTTATATTTATGTTAATATAATATATTTTGAATATGTTAAATATTCAAAAATGACATCCTTACAAATAATTAATTAATTATTTAATCAGATTATTTAATTTTTAATAGATGCCTTATTATTATTATTATTATATGATTTATTGGTAGTAAATAAGATGTACATAAAATTGTTCAGCAATATTATATTATACTGAATACAACAGAAATTCACAAGACAAAATGTGTTATTGATGCTAACTGCAAAATGTTAATTAATCGTAAAACGTCCAGGTTCATTACTTTTGTGCAATAACTTGCAGAATCTGGCGCGTTCATATATTTCTTTTATTCTTTTAGTGCCGCAGAACATTAGTCATAATGACTCTCACAGCCCCTTTAAGAAGTAAAGCAATGTTTCTGTACTAATGTAGACTTTTATACGTTGCATAACATCTTCCACCAGAACAATGCTGTTGGCGTTACAGCTGGACAGCAGATGACAAGAACAGATTCTTTGTTCATTTTCTTGCTCTTTTTTTACCCACAAGTAACTTCATCTGTTTTAAATATGCATCACTCATTTGCATCACATGCCCTGTTGAACGCTTATGAATGAGGGAGAATTTACCTGTCTTCCTTTGGGACCCTTGATTCCCACAGGACCCGAAATTCCCTGGAACACATCGAGATGATGGCGGTTACCAAACAATCCGACACACATTGATCACACTGAGCCGGGGGGCGTCATCAATCTCGACGCTGTTGTCTTGTGTGTTTTCCAGCTCATGTCATTCATTTGGGAATTTGAGTCTGTCAAATCGCAGGAACTCTCAACACAATGTTCGGGCCTAAACAGCCCACGTGTGTTTGTCAGTCTAACATGTCCGGACAAAACCGGCATTATGCTGATATTAAAAGAATACTGATGGATTTAAACAGCATCTGTGGCCTGCAGTCATTTTGACTCATCCACCAGTATGTAAATGAGCGAAACATGCTTTTACAGTAGTACATTTACAGTGGAAGTCTATGGGGCAAGTGTACAGGAGCAGAAACATGCAAATTATTCAGTAAAAATGCCTATTTGCATTACTGTGAAATTATAATGTACAACTGTGCATTTGAACTCACTCGCTCTCCCTCCAGTCCTGGCGGCCCTGCAACTCCTGGAGGTCCGATGAAGCCCTGATACAGAAAAACAGACAAACATCATCAACAGAACTCCTCCTACAACATCTTTCATCAGATTGTCCCTAAAACTGTGGTCAGATAATCCTGCTACCATGCTGGTCAAAACTTGCGCTCTGATGGTATAAAGGTGTAGTGCATTGAATGCATTAAATTCAACGGCAAGAAACCAAATGTAAGGCCGTATCTTTAACACACTTTGGCATATTGGAACGAAAATTGGTGCAAGTCATCGCCTCCATGCTCTGATCATACTAGAACAGTTTAGTGTCAGCACCACCTACTGGACAGGAAAAACTGAATTTTTTAAGCCATGAGCGTAAAATCTGCACCCGTGCTATGATCGAACAAATCTACTTAAAATATTTATACCAGGGGTCACCAAACTTGTTCCTGGAGGGCCGGCGTCCTGCGGAGTTTACTTCCAACTTTCCTTAACACACCTGCCTGTTTCAAGTAACCTAGACCTTGATTAGCTGGTTCAGGTATGCTTGATTAGGGTTGGAGCTAAACTCTGCAGGGACACCGGCCCTCCAGGACCAGGTCTGGTGACCCCTGCTTTATACCATTGAGGAAGTCTGGCCACATAATTGTAGCCAGCTGTGTTTTGACTTGAGTCAAAACTTGACTGATCCTACTTTCTTACCAGATCATTACTCACACTACAAGATATAACCTCATTTTATCAGTCACCTTTCAAAACTGTAGATTGCTCTTAATCACAGCAATTTACAAGTAATATACACATAATGCAGCTTATATCCTTCAATAATATATGATCATGTCAGCATCTGGCATGATAACATCATTTTGTTCACGTTTAACGCACTGGACACAAATCTTTCAGAGCGGCGTGGTAGTGATTGAGCGATGTTTTTGTTTGCTGTAGGTGGACAGAGCACTATACGTGCTGTTCTTCTTTCTTGTTAAGTGAGATCACATGTACTATCGGTCAAAGATGAAAGAAGCTGCCCTCCTCCCATCTCTGCACATTCCTGTTCCGCGGCACACTGCCAGATGTCGAAAGCACTCATGTTTCTGAAACATGCAACATCTCTGAGATGCAGCAGTCGCATCTTGACTTGTGCAGCTAACTGATTCTTTAGTACTGTGCCAAAACAGGCTAGAGGACTGCAATATTAAAATGTTTCGTATCATGGAATTATTTTAAGATGATAATTGAGATGAAAATCTGTTCCAAATGGTCAGACGTATTCAGCTTTGCTTGGGTGCAACCACCCATCTCGGGTGGTTGCACCCAAGCAAAGCTGAATACATCTGACCATTTGGAACAGATTTTCTATGTTGCCCCAAAATGTGTTTGTACAGATCAACAGCAATTAAAGATAAAAAAAAAATTTACAAGGATCTGATCTTTTCTTGATTCTTTTTCAACTTCCCAGAGGTACTCTAAATATATCTCTCTTTCATCTGTTCTTTTGGCTCTCAGTGAGATGATGTAAGAATTGAGTCACTGTGTTTTGACAGAAAACAATCAGACGGCTGCTGTACATACATTGACACCTTTAGGTCCAGGGTTTCCCTCCGGTCCTGCCAAACCCTGTGAGACAAGAGACACCAACATTACACATCATATTTTGCTACAGAATGAAAATGGAAAAATGAAATGTGCTTAAGTGCTATTTACCAAAAAAAAAAAAACACTTGCAAAAGTCCTACTTTTTTTTAAAATTCAAAATATGTTTGCCTTTTTTTTCCTTTTGAGTTTTTGGGGTTGCTTTCATCTTTATACTCAGGACGAATCTTACAGTTATAAGAGTGCTGATACTTCTAAAAGTTGGACACTTTAGACTTAAGACATATGTTTAACATTAATAATGTAGTATATAGGCTACACCATGCACAATATGCAACTACAGAGACCACTGCATAGAATAATGTATCCCACAATGCAATGCATTTGACTTTTCATTCACTGGTAGTATTACCAACCGGGTTTATTTGATGAGACTATCTATTTGCCTCTAAATTTCAATTACAATACATTTCTTTAAAAAGTTTTTTCTCCACTTCAGTAGTACTTACATACACCAAACTTAGCAGTTTTATTCCTCTCTATTTTCTGAAGGTTTTTACTGAGGGGTTTGTTGATATATAATTCAGGCTCATTTATACATTCCTAAAAACATGGTAAAACTTATTTTTTGGCTAGTGATAGTATCTTCTGATTTATGGAGCGATAAAAAGAGAAATACAAAATCCCTTCTGTAAAAACCTTTAACTCTAATATGTAAACAAAATGAAACTAAAATTTTGAACCTGGCTTTATCCATTATTTAGATTTATGTCCCGGAAATGTATGCTGATTGGTGCTTATTTATTAACTAAAGCCATATTTAAACATAACATTGAAAAAAATATATTGTCTTAATGTACTATGATTAATCAGTTGGGGAAGTATGGTGATATCTATTAGGTTCAATTTTACTTTATTCACCTTGCCTTTAAATATTTATGTTTCTGTTTATTGTTACACATAATACTTTTTAAAATACTTGGCAACGCATAGTATGCTGCTGAACAGCTGCCTGATATTAAATTTAAATTTATAAGTTTAAAATTTCAAATTTGACGTCAGGATGAAGTAAAACAGAACCCAAAAGACTTTTTTGTTGTTTTTAGTGGATATTGGTCACTGCACCTGCCTGCCAGGGTAACCTGCCGACCCAGATACGCCCGGCAATCCTGGCAAACCCTAAGGAGAAAAGAAAGAAAAACGTGAATGAGAGATGAGAACGGTTGCCAGCGGACGAATAGAGACGCTATTGTTCCCTGTGGCATCTCTCTCTCAAAGCATCCACGGGCCGGACCGGCTCTCCGCGGCCTGACCCTGGCTGAAGTCCAGACGGCGGCTCCTCTCCGCTGCGCGACTCCAGCGCGGATCATCTTTGCATCAGATGACTGGATATAAAGACTGCGCTTTGTGACTGAATGAAACTTTCCATGTATTAAGTTCCAAACCTTCCGGACTCGGTTATTGAGGAGGTACAAAGGTACAACTCATAGATCTGTTTAATGCCATGTCAAACATGTAGGCAGGGATGGAGAGAGAATTAAACCTGATTGTACTGGGAAAATATGTGCGACAGCACGGCTGCTATATGAAAGGGTGATTATGTGATGCTAAAACCTAGCAGTCAACTTCAGGATGCTTAAAACTGTTTTTCAGCACCATCTGCTGAAGAAAATCTGATAGCTGTTGACAAAAAATATACAATTTGTATTTCACACATGCATTAAATGCAGCAGCCATTTATTGTTACTAACAGGGACTGCTTAAACTGAGGTAACCTAAAAATCCTGAAACTACAAAGATCAAATTACAAGCCTTATCAAATGCACAGATGATAAAATTCTGATTTTTGTACTTGATGCATCTTATTTATAAAATAATCTGTCTGAAGTATTGCATTATTGCTATTCAGTTCTTAAAGAAAATTGCATTAAAGATTAAACAAATACTTACATTTCTAATATGATTACTGCATAGCAGTAAAAAAAAAAAAAAAAAACACTCAAAAAACGTTGGCAACCACCCAACTGGCATTGTGACAGCAACTTGTGCATAGACAAGTACCACTAAAGGTTTCTTTAAAGCTGTTAAAATACAATTAAAATCTCCTGTTTAAAACAGTGCAACTTGCTAATAAAAAGTTGAAGATATATAAGGAGGAGAATCTGCTTACTTGAAAAATCACAGACAGGTTTACACTAGTATTAATTCATGCAACACCTGTTACTTAGCATTAATAACAGTGATATGTGACAAATACGGCTTGTAGTCTGACAAACTACAGCATCAAAGCATCTTCTCAACACTAACTAGTCGAAAATGTCAAAGTGAGGACCTCACAAACAGACTGACATCTACCTAAGATGCGTTTCATCCGCTCACCTGTTCTCCGGGCAGACCTGCTGGTCCTGGATAGCCTTTGGGACCCTGCAGGTGAAAAAAAACGAAAGCAGATTGTGACTCGACTCTTTTACAGAACGAACACAAAGCAAAGAATTTTCCCATTTCCTTACAATGTTAAGAACAAGGAGAAACAGACAGACTTGTACTAGACGCTCTATCTTTTCCACATTTCTGGGGATTTTGTTGCCTAAAGTCCCAGTGGCCTCAGATAAGACTAATAGCCCATAAGAATTTCCCCAGAACTGTCAAAACCCTTTAAAGCCTTCCCTGTCTGACAGCTCCAGCTCGAGCCCATGAAAGAAAGACAAGTCACGACAGTGAGACGGGGAGGGGAGGTCAGAAAACCTCACCTCAAAACATTTCTTGTGCACTGGAACCGATAGGTGCCAATTTTACTGAAGAGCAACAATGCAATCCTAAGGTCACCTGTGCAAATATATCTCTGATTTGAATATTTTGATAGTTAGATGCCTGATTTGATAGAGGTACCGACAGCTGTTCACCAGCAGGTGGCGCTGTGTGTCGGACCGAGCGGAGAGGTTCAAGTGTGGTGCAATCCTCTGATTTGGAAAATTCCAGGCCTTCTGCGGAGCAGCCGAGAGGACACTGCTGCACCAGAGGTCACTGTGATTTACGCCTGACCTGGTCTGGGCCTGTAGGACTATGTCTCCTTGAGCTCTTTAAACATTTAACTGCAAGAGCTGAGTGCTCCAAATACTAATGACCTATAAAAACAGCATTTAAACGGATTGTTTAAGTTTAGCACGCTCAGGATCAAAGACTCCGGCATTCGGCAGCAGAGAGGCAAGGTGGAAAACTGGCTAAGTTCAACCAAGACATAATTTTACCAATTCTTCTATGGGCTTTTCCCAATCAACTCCCGTTCTGCATTGCTACCTCACTGAATATGTTGTTTCACTCTGAATAACATCACATTACGGAAATAAAATTGGTTGCCTTCAGGTTAGTCAGGTAAACAAAAAGTTGTGCAAGAAATGACTCAGTAACTTTTAGGACTGGTATCCCAGCCCACAGGTAAGATGGAATTGATGAAAACTAGACAGTCTTAATAAAATCTTTTGAATGCATGTTGACATGAAGCCGCTTGTCTTTGGAGGCAAATCAAGGACTTCTGTCATGATTCAATCTCCTCTATCAATGGTTCTGGTTTCATCTCCAGATCCCTGTGGTTGTCTCACTCTCAGAAGAATCAGTCCAGGATCCACAAACCTAACCACACAGATCTGCTTTTTATCACTTCCCCAGGTTGTGACACCGACCTTTTCAAAACCAACTAAAAGCCCCCACTCAATAGAAAAGGGCTCTGTCCAAAAGGCTTCAGTTTCCAAAGAAAACACCTACTGGAAGATGTTCATTTTCTAAAAGAGGAGGCACAGTCTCAGCTGTGCTCTTGGGATTGCAAGTTAAAATCCAATTATACTTGGCCACTGTTAGCAAAAGCCTGACGTAAAAAGAGCTCTGGCCAAGAGTTTTTTAGTCAAGACTGAAAGGACTTTACAAGGCCTTTGGTTCTCTTTCTGACAAACAAAAACAAGAGCTACTGAATATTCCCCAACAACCTACCCTCACAAACCCTCCTACTCAACTCTCAAGGTGATAAAACACGTGACAACTTTTTTGAGTGCTTGGACACTTGGGCATTATGGAAAGGAAGTGACGTGTGGCCAAGTATGGTGACCCATACTCGGAATTTGTGCTCTGCCTTTCACCCATCCAAGTACACACACAGCAGTAAGTAGCACACCTACAATCCACCTACAAACCTGTGACCTTTGGGTTACAAGTCCGACTCTCTAACCATTCGGCCATGACTGCACAAGACTTAAAATGGGCAACAAATTGCCCTGTGTTTCACCTGGCTGCCAACACTCCCCTGCAAGATTGCTCAAAAAGTTGCCTCGTTTATCAAGAGTCCAAGCCCTAAATGTTGCAGAAACACATCCTGTAGCTGAGTTACATGAGCTAAAACTTGCGCTTTTGAAGATGCAACACAGGTCTGGTCCTGTCATGAGGAGCGTGCCACCCTGCAGAGTGCCTTTCCTCTAAAAGACGACCCTTGACCTCTGGGGGGGTCTCAGGTTCTAACGGGGTCTCCCAGGTGACGGCGGGTCCCTGAGCAAAGCTACGTCTTGAGAAGTGTGAACAGACCTCGCCTGCCCCGAAAACACCACACAGGGTCTTTATTCTGGTGCGTAACCCAATCCAGCTGCCACTGAGAGGGGTCTTTCCGCCGCAGGGGCGGTAACGGATACTGTATGAACGCTGTGGAGAACGAAACACTACATCTCACTGATGCAAACAGCCCATAATGCAGCTAAAATGGGTCTGCAACAAACCCTCTGGGCCTCCTAGGTGTATATGACTCGCTTCTTTCAGACAAATTCAGTCGGAGTTATATTAAAAATTATCCTGGCATTTCCAAGCTTAAGAATTGCATGGGCGGGTGTTTCACTTCATCAGTCCAAAACAAGTCCAATAAAGTGCATCCATCAATGCACCAATTGATGCATTTTTGTAAGATTTAAAAATTAAAAATGTAATAATGACTTTAATCTAGCTTGCGCCAACTTGGTCGTACATGGAAGCAGCTCTGGGCGGTTAACGTATGACGTCGGCGGTGCACATGCGCCGCTCAGAAGTGACGAACACGCCATGGAGAGATCAAAACAAAAGAACGGTCACAAATTAGATGCACAAAAACGAGGATTTGAAAAGAAAAATGTTGGAGGATTTCGACATAAGCCAAGAGGAGACTGGTTTTCTTTTGCTAAAGTAAGGAAGCTTTACTTCCTTTGCTCTTGTAAACAGACTTCACTTTGTGTGCATGCGCAACGCCGACATCCTACGTGATCCGCCCGGAAGGGTTTCCGCGTACGACCAGTTGGCGCTGGTTTTTATTTTTTACAAAAATGCATCGATTTGCTACAGGAGGCCTTTATTCACCCCCTGGAGCCGTGTGAGGCACTTTGTAATATGGATGGATGCACTTTATTGGACTTGTTTTGGACTGATGAAGAGAAACACTCGCCCATGCAATTCTAAAGCTTAGAAATGCCAGGATAACTTTTAATATAACTCTGATTGGATTCGTCTTAAACAAGGAAGTCATATACACCTAGGAAGCCTGGAGGGTGAGTAACAATGGGCTAATTTTTATTTTGGGGTGAACTAACCCTTTAATCTAAGAATTATTGCAGTTGGGAGGTCTGAATTACAGTCTTGCGATACAGCGTCACGCTGGTCAAACCATGTTACTGCAGGCCCCTACATTAGGTCATATGAAATCAAATGACTATTCAACAACAAAAATATCTGTCGTTTCAGCCCTATCTCCGGCTGTAAGGTGAAAGTGAAAGACTTACCCTTGCACCTAGTTCACCTTTAGGACCCTGTGGACCCGGCCTTCCTCTTTCACCCTGAAACAGTCAAAGAAAAGAAACTTAGTGATGTCCTTCATCACCTGAGGGTCATACCTGGATCACATAAAAAGAAGTAATTCATGCACAAACAATTCGGTCATAATTTACTCATCGCCCTAACATTTCTTTCAGAGAAATTAAACAAACACTCATGTTTTCTATCATTTTCATGCTTCTCTTTTCTTCAGAATTAAAATGGTTGGGAAATTGAGCTGCTGAGCTCCAAAAAAACACCATAAAAAGTCATCCTTCTCAAAGTGTGCCCGCATTCTCCACCACTTTTTATATTAATGGTTTTTGTGTGTTTTTTGATCTCCACTGACGCCAAACCTGACGAGACATGTTTTGAT
Organism: Labeo calbasu; assembly: GCA_019740295.1. NCBI lineage: Eukaryota > Metazoa > Chordata > Actinopteri > Cypriniformes > Cyprinidae > Labeo > Labeo calbasu. The sequence goes on along the minus strand of JAHKKF010480326.1, from coordinate 5,495 downwards.
TGACACTTTGAGATTTGAATTAAACCAGTTTGTGTAATTTTTGGAGTCTCAACCATCCGTAGAGAAGCTTTGAATTCTGGTTCATTCTTTAGTTCTATGTTCCATGGAACACGAAAGTCCTACGGATTTCGGAATGACGCAAAGGTGAGTAAATTATGACACAGTTTTTGGGAGAATTATCCCTTTAAAGGACAGAAAGCCAATACGTGATTGCTGTAGTTAAAGTTTTTAAGGCTGTAAATTAAAAAACGTTTCAAAGCACCATGACAGAGACGATGTTGTAGTTCATTGTAGATGTGGATTATTTACCTTATCACCCGCCGACGCCTGACCCGGGGACAGTCCAGGATCTCCTTTTGCTCCCTAGGACATAAACAACGTGTTAATTCAGATTGGTGTCATATATCCAAAAAAATGAGCTGGCAAAACATCTCGGTGGAAGCTAAAGCAACTTTAAAATTCAAGAAGAAACACGCAAACCATGTTCTCCTTCGATGAGAGATTATGGCGCGTGTAAACAGCGGATTTGAAGAGATTTAAGGGGCGAAAACTCATTCATATGTGTATTCAAACATACCAAACCTCATAAAAATGAAGCGTTCGACCTGTTATATAGTCAATAAGATGATCAGAAATGGCTCGGTGACATCCAAACCAATAATCAATGCACTTATAATCACCTTCGAACATTTAATCTACACCAGCCATCGATCATGTCCATCATCAATCATCCATCTATAATCATTCATTCATAATTGTACAATATTGTGCTTTTGTACTACAAAAGACTTTTTAATTACACTTAAAATGCATTGAAATCCGAAGGGAGTCATAGGAAGTTCACTGAAAGAAAAGTCTCATGGCACGGACTAAATTTAACATGTCAGTCAAACAACTTCAAATCCATTCATGCCTAAATGAGTGTTTCAATACTTTGACAGAAACACAATTGCTGCCAATCAACACTAGACAGCACAGATCTGACGCCTGTGAAACACCACTTTACTACAGCAAATCTTGCCACGATTCGCTGACTTTGTACTGAGGAACCAAACGTCAACAGAGCAGCTGAGCTGCATTCAGATCTTTGATAAAACATGTTTCAGTCACCCAAACCTCTCAAACCTGTGAAGCCCATCTCATTTCGCTCTCTGTTTCATCTTTAAAGTCTTAAGATGGGATACAAAGCACAAAGCGCTACAGCTCCGTCTTGTTTCTCCAGGATCCCAGCAGACGCATGACTCATCTGTGGGCTGCACTGAGATGCTTCACAGTTTCCACCATCTCCAAATGCATTCGTGCTCAGATCGGCCCCCGGTGATGATATCTACAGCGGCCGACCCTGCTGCCCACTCAGGTCATCTCTGAAAGGACAGAGAGATGAACACTTTGTCCTAAAGCTTGATGGGAAAATCAGATTGGCGTATTTGGCACTTGCGAATATGAAGGTCAAGTGCTCAGATTAATGAGAAAGAAACAAAGTGGATCTCTTTTGTATCTCCTAGACAGAAAATAAGAGCACAAATGGTCTTCCTGGTCTCAGATGATTTTCACTTTAATTTCACACGTCTCCTATAAAACTGTGGTTTTGACTCCAAGGCCCCCCAACTGTACTCAAAAGTATTTGAAAGAAAAAAAATGTAACTACAACAATGTATATTCTTTTTTAATTAGGAATTTAAAAAAAAATAATAATTAGGAAAAAAAAACATTTTATTAATTTACATGATTAGGTTATATAATTTTTATTTAATTATGTGGCTTTTCTAGATCTAGAAACCACTATTTAAAAATGCATATTCTTTTTAAGATGCAATTTTATTAATTTACATGATTAGATTACATTACTTTTATTAAATATGTGACTTTTCCAGGTCTAGGGGGAAAAAAGCATTTTTTAATTTGGTAACCCTTTACAATAAGATTCATTAGTTGACTACATTAGTTAACAAACTCATAATGAACAATACTTCTACAACATTGTTACCTCTAATTTTTTATTTTTTATTTTACATGATTACATTGTGTAATTCTTATTAATTTATGTGACTTTTTCATGTTTTGAAATCATAACTTTAAATGAGAAAAAAATGTATGTTTTTTTTTAAATGCAATTTTATTCATTTATTTCATTAGATGACATAACTTTTTTAAATTGTGCAACTTTTTTCAGGAAATGTAAAAATGTATATCCTTTAAAAAAATTCTACTTTTTTAATTTGCGTGATTAGATTATGTAATTTATTTATTTATTTATTTATTTATTTATTTTACATTTCTTGGCTTTTCCGGACTTCCAGAAAAAAATATTATTATTTTAACTTTTTATTCATATTTTTTATTAAATTACATTGTATTTTCAGGTCTAACATCACACTTTTAAAATGAGGGAAGAAAAATATATCTCTTAAAATGTATTTTCACAAATTTATGTGACTGGACTTTGTAATTTTTATTAAATTACATGACATCTTCAGATCTGGAAATCACACTTTTATAATTGGAAAAAATTATATTCTTTTTAAAAAATGCTATTTTATTAATTTCTGTGTTTAGATTGCATACATTTTATGACATTTCTTGACTTTTCCAGGTCTAGAAATTACAATTTTTATATTTTAATTTTTATATTTTATATTTATATAAGTATATTCTTATTTGAATTTCTGTGATTAGAATATGTAATTTTTAATAAATTACATTACTTTTTCAGGTGTAGAAAATCACACTTTTAAAATTAGAAAAATATATATACCTTTTAAAATGCATTGTCACAAATTTATGTGATTGGACTTTTTAATTTTTTATTAAATTACATGACATCTTTGGATTTGGAAATCACACGTTTATAATTGGAAAAAATTATATTATTAAAAAAAAAGAAATTACAATTTTATTCAATTTTATTCTTATTTTAATATTTGTGATTACAATACGCAATTTTTAATAAATTACATTACTTTTTCAGGTGTAGAAAATCACGCTTTTAAAATGAGAAATATATATATATATATATATATATATATATACTTTTTAAAATGCAATTTGACAAATTTATGTGATTGGACTTTGTAATTTTTATTAAATTACATGACATCTTCAGATCTGGAAATCACACTTTTATAATTGGAAAAATTTAAATAATTTTTAAAAATGCTATTTTATTCATTTCTGTACTTAGATTGCATACATTTTATGACTTCTTGACTTTTCCAAATGTAGACAATTTTTTCAATTTTTCAAGTATATTCTTATTTTAATTGTTGTGATTAGAATAAGTAATTTTTAATAAATGACATGACTTTTTATGTCTAGAAATTACATTTTTTTAAGTATATTCTTATTTAAATTGTTATGACTAGAATAAATAATTTTTAATAAATTACATTACTTTTTCAGGTCTAGAAAATCACACTTTTAAAATGAGAAATATATATATACCTTTTAAAATGCATATTAACAAATTTATGCGATTGGATTATGTAATTTTAATTAAATTACATGACATCTTCAGATCTGAATTATAATTGAAAAAATGATATTATTTTTTTTAAATGCTATTTTATTAATTTCTGTGCTTAGATTGCATACATTTTATGACATTTCTTGACTTTTCCAGGTCTAGAAACTACAATTTTTCAAGTATATTCTTATTTTAATTTTTGTGATTAGAATACGTAATTTTTAATAAATTACATGACTTTTTCAGGTCTAGAAATTAATTTTTTTAAAGTATATTCTTATTTAAATTGTTATGATTAGAATACATAATTTTTAATAAATTACATGACTATTCAGGTCTACAAATCACATTTTTATAATAAGAAAATGTTTACTCTTTTTAAAAATGCTATTTTATTAATTTACAGTTGATCAGATTCTCCCAAGATTAAATGAACAGCATTTGTTCCACATTTCCATTTCTCCAAGTTAGTTATTGATCAAGATGTTCAACCTAAACATAGTGGTGGTCTCCATTAAATCTCTTGGGCTGTGAAAAAAGTGCTAAATCTGTGCTGTGGGAAACCCTCGTCACACTGAGCTGCAATTAGCGGTGAAAGCGAGCGAGTGACAGCAGCAGCGTTTCCTCTCAGAGTGGCTGCGGGAGCCCGCAGACGTCTGCTGCGGTAAATAAACCACATCCACACGGCTCAGCGCTCGACGCTAACCTCCAGACTCGCTCTGCTGCCGCCCAGCAGCCTTTTTTACGAGCCACATCACTTCCTGCCAGCTCGTATTAAAGCACGCAGGGCTCCTGTGAAAGTCGTCCAACAAAGACCTGCACATGTTCAGTGACAGACGAACACGGAAACAGTGATGTAACTCTAGCTTGCTCCAGAATTACAATTACTAACTGGAGATAAATAAAAACTAAAACCGAAATAACAAATTAAAAATATTTAGAGCAATTTAGACAAAACATAACAAAAACATAACAAAACTACTCAAATTAAAATAAATGTATGAACATAATGAACATAAATGTTAAGCTAAAATTAAAATGGAAATATAAAAAAAATGGATTCAAAATAATCATACAAATAAAACTGAATTTAAAAAAACTAAAAAAAAAAAAAAAAAAAGAATTAAAGAAAAATGTAAAAAATGACAAAAACACAAAATTACTCAAAATTAAACCAAAATTAAAATGAAAACCAAAAATATGAAAATAAAAGCTGACTCAAAATATTAATTTTAAACTAAAGCTGACAAATGGAAAAAGCACAGGATAAAATAACTAAAAATATATTCATTTAGGTCATTAAATGACCATTTTTATTAAATTATGTAACTTTTTCAGGTCTAGAAAACACACGTTTATAATTAGAAAAAAAATTATATCCTTCAGAAAATTCCATTTTAATTATTTGCATGATTACATTAAGAAATTACACTTTCAAAAAATTAGAAAACAGTATATTCTTATTTTATTACTTTTTGTGATTACAATAAGTTTTTTTTTAATTAAATTACATCACTTTTTCAGGATAAATGACACTTTTAAAATAAAAATTTAAATATATATATTCCTTTTAAAATTTTTGTGATAAGATTATGTCATTTTTATTAAACTACATGGCTTCTTCAGATCTAGAAATCACACTTTTATAATTAGAAAAAATATCTGTAAAAGCTAATGAAAAAAACTAATCAAATAAACAAAGAAAATATAACAAAAATATTAAGCTAAAATTTAAATTTGATGAAAATAAATAAATAATAGAAGTAAAACTGAATTTAAAAAAAAGAAGAAAAATGTAAAGAAAATTACATAAACACACAAAATCACTAAATATTAAACCAAAATTAAAATGAAAACCAAAAATATGAAAATAAAAATAGTAATTTTAAACTAAAGCTGAAATAAAAATAAATGATCAAATTAAATATTGTCTGTAATAGTGTTGTCACGATACTGGAATTTCTAACTTCGATACGATACCTTGAAAAATATCGATATTCGATACCATTTTCGATACCACGAAAACTGCCAC
>JAHKKF010480269.1:0-12156 GCA_019740295.1 Labeo calbasu | reverse complement strand
TGACTAGTTGTCCTGTTACCGAAAGACTGATATTTTCTGACGGGATCTGGTGTCCGGGGCTGGATCCTAATTGTCTGGCGTGGGGACCTGATCTAACAATTGGCGTAGTCGGCAAGATGGAATTACGGTGCTGTTATCTCCATAAGAGCGGAGTCTAGATTTTTTCTCGCACGACCAGATGGTGGAATGTCTCAGACCACTGGGCTTCTGACTCCGGGGCCACGAGTGAGGACGGGGACAACTCTCACGGCCGTCTTCTCCTGACTTAACTACTGCAAGGCAGAGTGAGTGAGTTCTGTTTGACATTTCATGAAAAATTCAGTACGTACTGTGGTGGTAGCTTTTTGCTGCTGGATCCTAATTGTCTGGCGTGGGGACCTGATCTAACAGTCAGTATTACGCTGGACAGACAGGGGAAACTTTTATCTGCTTAAAATGCCAAAATGACTCAGAAATGAACATAACCATAGACCCAGTCCACCTAAATCACTACTTAGTCCACTACATTTAAAAGTCACAGTTTGAGCAAGCAAAATTTGATATTATAGTGATACAGTTGCTGGTGCATGGATCTACCTTTTCAGAACACCTCATAAAGTTTGTGTGTTTAGAGGATTACCAACTGATTGAACTCTTTAGGAACTGCAGTTTCCTCCTCACAGATTCCACTAAGAGACTAGAAATAGGTGACACCTAGGTTTGCTAAGTAAATTTCTTCTGTCGGGCACCAACTGAATGAATTATGTGACAGTATTTCATGAAAAAATGCAGTTCTACACCCAAAATTAAAATCATTCTTACCATTGTCTGATGAAACTGTCCATAAAATAAAAAGAATATTTGCTCCTACACTGTTTGGCCATTGATTAACATTAACATGGGCTATTATTTCAGAGACAAAGCGAGTAATTGCATTTTAATCAAACGTTAATTAATAATTAGATAAAACTTTGTTCTAGGGAATAATTTGCACTGACCAGGAACATTTTCAAGACGTAAATAGTAAGTGAAGTCAATTATGACTTCATGTTGACTTGAAGAGAACTTGTAGAATTTAATGAAACACTAACTATGGTAAATCATTTAAATGAGAGAAGCTTTTACAAACTGATTTGTAAAAAACTTAACACCAAAAAAAAAACTTTTCACTACTTTGAAAAGGATATTGTACTGCCTGAGTATGGAGAGATGTCTGACATATCCTGGAGGTCCCCACATTCTGATTTGATGAGTGACAGCCCTTCAGCCGTGCTTCCCAGGAGAACTGGCGAGCAAGAACGGTTATGCATCAGATGTTGGCTTGAACCCATTTTTGTTCGCAAGCTGGGGGTCTCCCTTGACAGATCCATTGAGCCAGGAGAGTCTTTACTAGAGTATCCTGTTGATGAGGCACCAAGCATGTTCTGAAATGAGTAACCCACCAGAGGAAGTGAAAATGGGTGACGGAATGATGGGGAGATGAAGCCTGGGTTTCCAGAAAGGGAAGATGGGTGTAAGGAGGGATGAGGGTGACCATTCTGAGCTCCAGGATCTGAGGACTGGTGGTGTTCGGACGCAGACTTTCGTACTACCAGTGGTAGTGCCTCCGTCTGATCATTGGCACAAGAAAGAGGGACCCCGACAAACGAGTCAAGAGGGCTGGGAAAGATAACGTCACCAAAGCACTGCAGTCTCTGATTAGCAGTGTGGAAGTTGGAGCTGTCCCCGTTAAAAGCATAGTGGTCCTCATTTGCTGGGAGCGAAGGGAATACTTGTAAAAGTGGCCGTGGAGGTTTCGAAAAAACATTCACCACAGTGTCTACAACTTGAGACATGGCAGAGTTTAGCTCCTGCTTAAGGGTTTCTGCCAGACGCTTGCCTACTTCATGCATAGACATCAAACCTTTGCTCCTCAAGGAACCTTCATGTTTGGCCATCTCTCCATCCAGCAATGCTTGTTCACGGAGCAGGGCCTTCGCCTCATCCAGAAAGCAACCTGGATCCGAGCCTGCTATCTCATTATCAGATCGATCAGCCACAGAATTTTGAATGAGATGTTCATTGGTGCCACCATCACCTAGCATCCCATCAGATCGTACACTGTCTTCTGAGAGATTCCCTCCATCTGCTTCAGAATCTGTGCTGTCGTAGATCTGGAAGAACTTTTCTTGAAGCTGTCTCAGCTGTTTCTGCATGTCTTCCAGCTGTAGTTTCAACTGCCTGCGTTCTTCAACCTTCTGCTCTTTATGTGTGGAAACCAGCTGCTGGAAGCTATGCTGCTGCTGCTGAGGTAATTTTTGTTTCCTCTTGTTCTCACGATTGCTTTCTCGTGGGCTAAAGGACTGCACAGTCATCTCGGTTTCTCCCTCTAACTCCTGCTCACAATCCTTTCCATTGGAAATAGAGGTTGCCATCACATTTGGTAAATGATTCATTCCACGAATTATGTTTTCAACACGAGCACGCTTGGCACGAAGGTGATCTTCATTTAGCCGCTCAGAGTCCAAGTGGTTCAGTGAGATTTTTCCAAATGGTGAGAGACTCTCTTCAGCACTCTCCTGGGATGAGTTGCTGCAAGTGTCCTCCTGTAGAGGTTCAGGTTCTGCATTCCTGGGGATTACCGAATCCCTGCCTCCTGTTCCTCTCGTTGCCTTATTGCTCTTCAGTAGCTTTGTGATGATAGTGGCACCAGAAAAGGGTATCATGTTATCCTCATATGAGCTGCCCCTTTTAAGCAGTTTGCGGAGAACGTTTGATTTGGCCTCACCAAACTGAGCCCCTTGGCAATCAAGCACATCCTGTTTCTTACTGTGATGGGAGTTCATGGCATCAGTGATGACAGCGGATTTGGCTGCTTGGGTGGCAGTGATGAAGGCAGACGTTTGTGTTGATGAGGCAGATGAGCTAACAATTCTCTTCACTCCAATGTCTACTCGTCTTCGTTTAGTCTGTCGATTTAGATGAAACCCTGTATCATGGTCTGGCATTTCTGGTGCTTCTACTGACCCATTTCCCACAAGTCTGAACCTTAAAACCTCTATCACAGTCACCTACTGACAGAAAACCAGAACAAGTGAGAGAAACACAAAATAATCTTAAATCTTTTGTACTGGAATCATATTTTTTTTTATATTAAACAACCAAATCTAAAACAAATATTTACAAAAATATTATACAGCTTATTATATTTAACATTACTCCTATTAAATAGTAGTTAAGCCTTAAATCATTGTTATTGATCTGAAGCAATGGACAGATTTGAATGCAGACATGACATTCAACAATCAACAATTCATCACCTTAGAATTACACAGTTCTATCTGCATTCTGAGCACTTTTGAGATATTGAGCTTCAAAGTTTTTGCGTTCCATAGACTTCTGTAGATAAAACCATATTTGTTTTCTAAAAAAAAGGGACCAACATGTACACAGCTTACAAACAAAACATCACATAATGTAAATAAGTTGTCACAGAACAAAAATATGTGAATAACTCAATTTTGACAGAAATGTCAGATAGAACCTTATAGTTCTAAGGTGACGAATATTTGAATTTATTGAAATTATTGTAATTTCTATTAATATAAATTGTGAACATCATTTTAGTAATCATTAGGGGTTCACCTTCTTTGTCTTTTTTTCTGTATTGTTTTTTTCTGTTTTGTGCTTTGTTTGGCCAGAAGAAAGAAAGAAAGAAAGAAAGAAAGAAAGAAAGAAAGAAAGAAAGAAAGAAAGAAAGAAACACATTTATCACTAACACTAGCTTGACTTGCTTTGTGATAACATCTATCTATTTTTTTTTTCTTTTTTATGTTAGTAAATGTCTTTAAATACATACATACATACACGGACAGTCTAGTTTAAAACACATTGCCAACCTCTTACAAACGTTCTCTTTCTTTTGTTGTTGTCACATTTGTTTTTTTTAAAACAAGTAATAAATGAAACATAAATGAAAATTGCCATGTGGTGTAACCAACGATTAAAACTTATATAAATAATCTATTTATTTATTTAGAAATACCGTTCATTACTGACATCTGTAATTTTATTTGCTTAATTGCTTTTTTGATTTTTTTTCTGCATGTTTCTGTTCATGAAAAGTCACGTCACGTCAATGACCCATATTTAATATTTATTTATATGACGTGGACACATAGCCACATGGTCCAATTTATTGATAAGGGTAACACAGTTTCATTTTACATTTCAAATCTCATATACATATCAGTATTCGACCGAAAGAAAATGACAATCACGTAGAAGTCCAAAAGAAAAATAAATAATGCAAGACGAGGAAAAAATCAGTTTAAACCTATAAAACGATGGAAGACGGAGCGTTTCCAAATGAGTAAACGAGAAGTGAACGTCAGTACATTGTAACTCCCTCACCGGTAAACTTCATCATTCACTGTCGTACAGGACAAGAGGCCACTTACCTCACAAATGACTGCCAGGGAAGCTGCTGTGGTAAAATAAAAATCTTCCAGTTGGACGAGATGGTGAGGATAAAACAGAAAGTGAGTGACGGGCTGGAACAGTAGCCTACCAGTCCAGCGCACTGCACGCGCTCCTCCAGCTGTAAGAAGCACTTAAAGACTCCAATAAGGGAAACAGGAAGACACCGCGTCATTAAATCAGTGTGATGTAACGCGGTACCCACCAATAAGAGCAACTTGATGACCACTCCACAATCCAAGCGTGATATTCCAATTGTGTGTTCAAATTAATGCGCGTCTTTTCCCTTCATCTGACAAACCAGACTCACCCGAGTTCAGTCGGCATTCGTCGAACAGACTTTAGGCACAGACCTAAAGGTTTACCTTAAAATGTTTGCCTGATTTTGTTTCACAGAAGCCTAATGCCAGAACCAAACCAAGTTTTTCTGCACCATAGAGTGTCCAAGAGAAGAGCAGCCCATCTTTATCTGCTGAAAGACAAAAATATAAGGAAGGATAATAACATTTTACAGTACATTTCAAGGTAATTAAATGTTTTTTTTTTTAATGGAAAAGGTACAGTTCTTTGCAAATAAACCCCACATTAAGTATAGCAAGACAGTCTAGAAAATTAGACAATTTAACAACTAGACCATTCTTATTCTCATCTGTTTTTTTGATTTGCAGAAAAGATAGGTAAATTGATTTCCCATGCTGCAAGTTAGTCGTTTTTGAGCATGACTGGAGCTTGTATTCCACATCAAGCATCATCAAACAGCAATAAATAAATTCTCCAACTGAAATTTATGACCATTGTAAAAGCCTAATTTATAGGCTGCTTTGGAATTATGCTGGTAAAGCAAATGCAGGAGGTTTGTTTCAAAAACAACACATCAATTAACAATAAAATATAAATGAACAATGACGACTTGCCAGCCACACTGGCCCCAGATCAAATGAGAAAAGATTGTGTGAGAGAGAAAAAAAAAATAGTGTCTGATGTGCAACACACTTATTGGCCAACTAGCTGTTTATCTTTTTGGCTCACATGCTTTCGATAAACACACACACATACTGAAGTGCAATGACAGAAAGGCCACTAATCTGTGATGGTCATCATACCAGATTAGTCTATCTGCTATCTATTTATCTATCTATCTATCTGTCTATCTATCTATCTATCTATCTATCTATCTATCTATCTATCTATCTATCTATCTATCTGTCTATCTATCTATCTATCTGTCTGTCTGTCTGTCTGTCTGTCTGCATGTATGTCTATCTGTCTGTCTGTCTAGCTATCAATCTAGCTAGCTGGCTGTCTATCTAGCTGTCTAATCTCTGGTTATTTTCACATTATGAATGTCTTACTCCTGTGCTTTGATGTTCTCTTGACCTACTGATTGTGTGACAGAAGGTCACCAGACAGTATACCACAAACAGTACTCCAGCTTTACCTGTTATTTTCATAAAGACTAAGTGGAATAACATAGATAAGAGCGGTGCTTTTGTAGTATGTGTGCGGTAATTATAGTTGACCTCACAGTGCCTCATAGGTTAAACTGTCTCTTTTTCATTTAGCCATCTGTACAAGAAAGTAAAACGATATCTTATTATAACAACCACAGTAGAGAATCAGTTGAGGTCTTGCCAGAATCTACAAGTTTAATTTTTTGGCAGCTACACATTAAGACTAGTCTCTGGAAAATACATTAACTTCAAAAATAACACCAACGTAAATTCATGCTAGAGTTAGTTTTGCCCCAAAATGAGAATTTCGTAATTACGTATTCATCCTCATTGTTCCAAAGTGTTATGTCTAGTTGAAAAAATCCACTTTGCACTGACTCTGAATATTAGATTGATTGTATAGTTCTATCATGACAACTCTCTTTTAGCATGGTAATGGATAGGACAATAATAATGTATTTGGTCTTGATGGAATAGATCTGCTACGTTGCTGTTGCTGTTGGTTATTGCTGTAGTCGTAGATTATTGCTGCTGCTGCTGCTGCTGCAAGTGCAGTAACTTGCTACTGTCAATACATACGGCGATACAGTGCTGTGAGTATTTAAGACATACTGCTGCTGCACAAATAGCATATAAAATAACCTGTAGCAGATCTATACAGGTGGAGCTGGGGAAAGTGGAGCATTCCAGAGGAAAACTGAAAGCACACTGCAGAATGCTCAAGTGAATGCTAACCAGCAATTTAAATGTAAAGCAGTAGCTCATTGGATTGCTTACCAACATGGACCAGTCAGCTTGTGTCAAGTCATTTAACGCTATGAATATCATCATTAAGGACCCTCAGCCTGTGCCATCTGGAGTTTCATGAAAGAACCTGGCATTTCTTATGCCTACATACAATCCACTACATGGCCTGGCTCCACAAAACCTGCCCAGGCATTTTATACTGTGTATTTTCTTTGCTTCTCTTAGCATGGTCCTTTTGTAGTCCATCAAATATGTTTCCGCTCAATGGGTGATAGGGCTTTTTTCAACTTTCTGAAATATTTCAGAAGGAATTACTCATTTTTTGTATCTGTATTCTAAAGTGAAGATCATGATAACTCTCCAGTAATGAAATCATTGTAAGCTATTGAGGTATATGTAAGGTTTTGGATAGTAATGACTCAAGTGTTACTACATCCTTCTAAAGGAATTACTAATCATTTGGATCCATATTCTAAAGTGATCATGGTAACCCAACAATTCAAGCGTTACCAAAGCCATCGGAAGTATGACTATCCAGAACCTTACAAAACCCTTTTTCAACTTATGCTCCTAAATTGTAGAACAAACTTCCAGCCTATAGAGGCACTGTCGCTTGGTATTTTTAATTCTTACCTATAAACACATTTTTAAGCTGGCCTCTTGATTTTAATATCTATGTTCATTTATTATTTATGTATTTTTACTAGTTTGTGATGTTTGCATTGTTTAACACATAAAGTGATTGAGAAAGTCCTTTAAAGGCACTATATGAAATTACGTTTATTTTTATTATTTATTAGAGGAATCAGATACATGTTCATTTATATATACACTGAAAAAAAATATTTTGCTGGTTGTATTATTTTGAAATTGTACTTCATGTGGTAACATCTACAATAACTGGTTTTGTTGAAATCAAATAAATTATTTAAGATGACTTTCACTTTGCTGCAACTTAAAATATATAATCATTTCAAATCATAATTTCTCATTGAACCAACATTCACTAATCAGCATGGAGCAGGTGTGCATGTTCTGAATGTGTTTGTTTTGAGCATTATCGGAAGTTGTATGTTGGGTCAATGTAATGGATTTAAGTTGAAATAACATTCTCTCATTTTATGTTAAATAATCTTGATTGGAGTACAACAACAACATTAGAAATATAGGTAGTATCAGATAGAAATACCTCCTTAAACCAATAACTGCACAGGTTCACTTTTTACAGTGAGATTGTACTCTTGCCCTGAGCTGTCAGCCTTCATTCTCATAAATCTACTTTTCTGTGGTGAGGAGGGCACTGCACACCTTGCAGAAACACCCACATTAAGCACTAAATAAACCAAAACATCCTGCCCTCTGCAGCACTCCAGAGGCCCCGAACGAAACCTGTGGCACACCAGCACCGCTCTTCATTGGGGCAGGTCGCGTCTCCTTCCCTTTCATTCATCTCTCAGTCTTTCCTCAGTCACCTGGCATCTGTTTGTATATTGTGTGGTTCATGGCTGTTCTCCACTCAGAGCTTTAAAGCATTTTTTTTTCCATTCCAATGACTTCCTGATCCCCGTGATGTCATAACGGAGGAAAGTCGGTACTAAAGCGGAGGATGCAAACACCCATTTCCTGTCGTGTGCCAGACCCACTGATTTGAGACTTTAATTGTGGTCCTGGAAAGGAAGTGTTCCATATCTGGGACATTAGATAAAGAGCATGTATCATGAAATTTTAATGGCTGCTCAAATTTTATGGGTGTTACAAACAAAATCATTTACAATCAAATCATACCCTGTGCACAGTGGTGATGTTGCTTGTATTATAAAAACATAAATCCACATTTACTTTAATATCAAAAATGTCAATAATACAGTGTGCTGCTGGTTCTTGAGTTTTCATTTTTATTCGGCTCAATCCCCATTGTTCTCTTTCTGAAGCGTCACTCATGTCTCTTACCTGAAATTCACAGGGACACTTTAAAGCTTAATTTCCTGTCTTTTTTCGTCTATTATAAGCCCTGTTAAATTCTTTTTAATGTGGGAATATCCCTATAGTACAGAAACACAGATAACTGTCTTAATGATCTGCCTTAATGGCAGAAAGCATTTAAAAATATCCATCAATGGTTTTAAAATCCAATAACTGAACCTAAAAAACATTCAAAAATGGTACAGCAAAATGGAGCTCTGGCAGAATATCCTCTCCACAGCTAAAAACTGTATACCATGATTATAATGGACACACAAACTGAAATGACAGAAAAAAATATTAATCTTTAAGGGTGTCATCATGTCTAAGGCGGTAACACTTTAGAATACAGTTCCGTCATTAGTGAACTACACAGGAACAAATGACTAATGTACTATTAACATTCTAGTAACTACTACTGACTAACAAGAAATTCTGATTAACGAATCAGTAAGTAATAGTGCTCAGTTGAAAGTGGTAGTTCACTATTAGCTAATCAGTAACTACTATTTTTTTCATATCTCCCAAAGAACTACTATATATAGGTTCATAATTAATGTGAATGATGCAAAACGTAAAATTAATTCTAAAGTGAAGATCATTGTAACCCACTAGTAATGACTCAGGTAATGCCAAATACTTCAGAAGGAATTTCTCATTTTTTGGATCCGTATTCTAAAGTGAAGATCATGATAACTCTCTAGTAATGACTGAAATTATTGTAAGCTATTGAGGTATATGTAAGGTTTTGGATAGTAATGACTCAAATGTTACTTATCATGATCTTCACTCTAGAATACGTATTTAAATAATTAGTAATTCCTTCTGAAGTATTTGGTAATATCCGAGTCATTGCTAGTGGGTTACCATGATCTTCACTTTAGAATTAATTATACATTTTGCGTTGTTTACTGTCATGAATCTGGTTGGTGACCTGCGGTCCGCTCACCACCAGATGTCGCTCTCGCCCTGTCTTTATACACAGACTGTTGCACGACACCCCGGACTACGTATCCCATCACCCATCACTGATTGGGTCTACACCCGTGACCAATCAGGCGCCCTATTTAAGCCCCGGATTTTCCCTCGGTGAGTCACCGAGTATTGTGGAGAACTGTGTCGGTTGCGTTTAGCGCTCCCTTAGTGCTAGCACCTTATCAGTGTTGTTCCTTAGTTTCCCTGAGTTGCCTAGTTCCTAGTTTCCAAGTTCCCTAGTTCCTGTGTTCCCTTAGTTTCGTATTCTCGCCTGGCCATCTCATTTTCGCCTGTCTCGCCGCCTGCCTTCCTGACTCTCGCTCGTTGTATGGATTACCCCTCTGCCTCACGTCATGGACTATGTTCGCCGCTGATCGACCCACACCTGTCTCACGGACTGCTCTTGTGCCTCGCTCCAACATACCTGTTCTGACCCTGCCTGCTTGACCATGTATTTGTCTCGTCCCTTGAATAAAAGCTTGCGCATGGATCCCCTCGCCTCTCGTCTCCCTCTCCACGTTACAGAATACTCGGTCACACAAGGATCCAGCAGCTTCACCCCCGGACATTCGACAGGTATGGACTCAGATCGCATTCTCTTTAGATTAAAACAAAGACCACTTACACTCGAGCAATATACCCGTGAGTTTCTGGCCACTGCTAACTATTCTACCCGCCCGGACTGTATTATTATTGAAATTTACTGCGATGGCATAAATCAGCCGTTAAGGGCGAGGCTGAGACGCGAGGGTCCGCGCTCTTCCCTAGCTGCTTTCATGGATTTTGCCCTATTGTGTGTGGGCTCATCGTTTACCGTGGGTGTCGCGGAGGAGCAACGCGACATCACGGTAACGCCGGCCGTGCAACCCGCTCGTCAAATGGCAGCCGCGCCGGTGTGCGCTCACAAGATGGCGGCGAAAACGGAGCTCCGTCACGTCACAGCTGCCATACCAGAGCCATGTAAAGTTGCAGCTGTGTTTCCCGAGTCAAGTCAAGTTGCAGCTGCGTTTCCTGAGTCAAGTCAAGTTTCCAAGTCCAGTCAAGTTGCAGCTGTGTTTCCCCAAGTCAAGTCAAGTTTCCTGAGAGTCCAGTCAAGTTGCAGCTGTGTTTCCTGAGAGTCCAGTCAAGTTGCAGCTGTTGTTTCCAGGTGAAGTGACGCTTCCAAGTCAAGTCAAGCTACAGCTGCTGTTCCTGAGTCTAGTCAAGATATGGCTGCCACTCCAGAGTCAAGCAAAATTACAGCAGTCGTTCCTGTGTCAAGTCAAGTTACAGCTGTTGTTCCAGTGTCAAATCAAGTTACAGCTGTGTTTCCAGGGTCAAGTCGAGTTAAAGCTGTGTTTCCTGTGTCAAGGCAAGTCAGAGCAGCTCTTCCTAAGTTAAGTCAAGCTACAGCTGTATTCCCTCTGTCGAGTCACAGTTGTATTTCCAGTGTCAAGTCAAGCTACAGCTGTTTCCAAGGTCAAGTTAAAGCTGTGTTTCCTGTGTCTAGGCAAGTCAGAGCTGCTCTTCCTAAGTCAAGTCAAGCTATAGCTGTATTTCCTCTAAGTCGAGTCACAGTTGTACCTCCTGAGCCGAGTCAAGTCAGAGCCGTCGTTCCTGAGCCTCTGTTGGTCTTCACGTGTCAGGTCAAGTCACTTCTGATCTCCATGAACCAAGTCAAGTCACCGCTGATCTCCACGAGTCTAGTCAAGTCATTACTGAACTTCACAAGCCAGGCCAAGTCACAGCTGATCTCCAACCAAGTCACATCCCGTCTGACGGCCCAGAGTCAAGTCACGTCCCGTCTGACGGCCCAGAGTCAAGTCACGTCCCGTCTGACGGCCCAGAGTCAAGTCATGTCCCGTCTGACGGCCCAGAGTCAAGTCACGCCGCCTGCCTTCCTGACTCTCGTTCGTTGTATGGATTACCCCTTTTCCTTACATCATGGACTATGTTCGCCGCTGATCGATCCACACCTGCCTCATGGACTGCTCTTGTGCCTCGCTCCAACATACCTGTTTGTAACTGTTCTGACCCTGCCTGCTTGACCATGTATTTGTCTCGTCCCTTGAATAAAAGCTTGCGCATGGATCCCCTCGCCTCTCGTCTCCCTCTCCATGTTACATTTACATTAATTATGAACGTATATAGTAGTTCTTAGACGTTCTCTGGGAGATATGAAAAGAAAAAATTAGTAACTGATTAGCTAATAGTGAACTACCATATTCAACTGAACACTATTACTTACTGATTTGTTAATGAGAGTTTCTTGTTAGTCAGTAGTAGTTACTAGAATGTTAATAGTGCATTAATCTTATGCTCCCGTGTTATTCATTAATGACGGAACTGTATTCTAAAGTGTTACCGCTAAGGTAAAACAAACACAAAACCAAGCTATCGGTTCAAATTAGAATGGATTGAAAAATTGTCAGTCTGACTGACACACTGTTACGGAAGCAGACGGACAACTGAGGTAAGTGAAATATAAAAGGTTTATTAGCAGCAGAGCGGCAGATGAATAATGACGTGCAGCAACAGGTAAGTTTGATATAACGGAAGTTCAGAGTTCTTGAGTGGATATCAACGAGATGACTGATGAATGTCT
>JAHKKF010480257.1:0-16533 GCA_019740295.1 Labeo calbasu | reverse complement strand
TGCACTATACGACTGCGGATCACACACTACCAGATTTATAAGTTGTTACGAACAAAACTAAACAACACAGAAACATGTGTTGCATTGCTACTATAGAATATGCATGACAAATGAAAACAATATGTGTTCTAAAATCAGGTCAAAATCGCAAACATGTCTGATATCTTCAAACTGGATAGAGTCTGAGAGCATTATAAACTACATTTTCCAAAAGTGGTTTTTGCAGCAAAGCCATAAAAGAACTATTTTGGGTTTCCCAAAGAACCTTAATGTGAAAAGAACCATTTTTGTGCTTACTGCTAACAATATTTTAACAAACTTTTTTTCCACTATAAACAACCCTTTGTGCATCAAATAGGTTCAATGGATGTTAAAGGTTCTGATGGAACCATAGACGCCAATCAAGAACCAATACATGATTTTTTCTGTGAAATCTGACAACTCGAGACTGTGATTTTCATCAGCTATAGCATCGATTTGTCCAGACTGCAAACTGGGGCACAAGTAATCTAGTGTATTCCAGCCTTAAATCGTTTGTCCGCAATAAAAGTGACATGAAACAATCGCAGCCAATCAGAATGTGTTTGATATGTAAATTCCCCATTAACGGCATCAAACCCATCGAGGTCATTTATTTGGTATTTGCATATAAAACCTACAGTCTTTCTCTTAAACAGACCAAAATACTGATGACATGATCTTGCACACATGGCTTACAGGGCTGGATTTAAACAAAAGAGACTGGTTATCACTTGATGCTTTATTGCTTGTGGTTACAGTAAATGTTTAAACTCAATCAGACTGAGTTTTAACAATAAAAAGTTAGGTTTTTTTAAAACATGTTGCTCCCACCACAAGGCCTTCAAATGGTTTTGCCTTGAACTTCCTGCATTTTCCTTTAGAAAAATGTGAATTACACACGGTTTTTAACACGAAACCAGGGGAACCCTTGCTGTATTTTTCTTGTCTCCTCTAACGTCTGCCTGGAGTTTAACGTCTCTAGCGATACCACGCTAACCACTCAAGCCAAACTCAAGGTTGGATTTCTGCTACAGGGTTTCCATCAGGGGATCTCTGCTCTGCTTTATCATTCAGCAGGAACAACACAACAAACACTCACTTACTGGCTTACAACCACATAGCATAAGGCGGCCACATTTCTGAATTAAAATTGGGGAAATTTCTAGTCCAGCAGAATTCACTGAAATTTTCAGTGTTTTTACCTACGAAATTAAAATACACAGTGACAGTTCAGGTTTTGTCCATTTTTACCATTATAAATGTGATCAACTATGGTATCACGCTCTGTCGTACTACTTTAAATTACGCTGTGCCCCTAAGAAAAACTTTAAAGGCTCAAAACAAAGTTTGTCACAAGGCAAAAAATGCAATGTAAACCTGAATAAAGAACTACTACAGAATTCAGAAACACGAGACAAACATTAGACACACGTTCAGATAAACTTACAACACTTTATAAGCTCTTGTTAGCCATAAACAGAAATTACATAGTTAGCAACTCTAGAGTATGAAATATTATCAAACATTAGTGACGTTCATAAACATCAAAACTAATATTCTTATTTAAATGCTCATAACTGTGAATCAATATTACAACATGAAGAGCACATAAACTACTTCACATTGATAACTTGAGTTTTTACATTGTAATTTACAGCTGATGGGCTTTGCTCATGAATATTAAATATGCTACGTGAAGCTCCAGCCATACTGTACAATTATGAGGACATATTTCACAAATGTTCCGTTATTCATAAATATTAATTCACTAGCCTAATGTACCACACCATGTCTGTATAACTCAATGACTCAAAGTCACACATTATACATTCATTTTATATCTAACGCCATGCTCTTTAAAACTATTCATGGCGCAAAACGCTAAAAACAGATACTTCGCTGAACGAACGCAAGAATTTGCGCGCGCTTTTTATGTTTACCTTCATGGAAATTAACGAACAAAGTAAATCGCGGTGTAAAATCTAATTTGTGTATACAGTTTGATGTATTTGTGAGTTTTTATGTATGTTTGCATGTGCCTTACTTTGTAGATGATGATAATACCTCGGTGATGCTCTTGAGATCGTTTATTCTGGTCCAGTTTTTAATGACAAAACAAACGTGAGCAACTTTAGTAAAGGAAGACGCGCCATAACACGGATTGAACGCGATCAGCGCCCTCTGAAGGTCAAAACAAACACCTATAGATTCATGTGTTATGTAATTTAGCGAGCTGTTTTGAATTCCCTGGTAAAAAAAAAAAACCCAGCATATGCTGGTAGGTATGTTTTGATGCTGGTTTAAGCTGGTCCTTTGCTGGTTTAAGCTGGTCCTTTGCTGGTTTATGCTGGTAATGTTGCTGGTCAAGGACCAGCTTAAACCAGCACCAAAACATTCCTAACCAGCATCCCAGCATCAAAACATAGCTACCATCATATGCTGTTTTTTTCACCAGGGTTGGGAGATTTGCGGGGATGGCCACCAAAAACCTTAGTCCTTAGTCATGTTAGATGCCATATTGAATTCAATGCAGATGAAAACGTGGCTGTGAGGGATAGACTCCCAATTTGTACAATGGCGCACGCTATGAAAGTTTAAAATCATGTAGTTGTCACAACTTACAACTATCAGTTTTTTTTAATGGATTTTCTTTTTTGTAAAGACGCTTTATGAGTTGAGCAGCCCCCTTGCAAAAATAAACCACTGATTGATTATACCCTTGTGAAAAGTAACCATAGTTTCCCTGTTGAAAAAAACCCAGCATATGATGGTTAGTTAGGTTTTGAAGCATGGATGCTGGTTTGGGCTGCTCAAGACCAGCTTAGGACCAGCACAAACCAGCTACAACAAGCATCCATGCTTTGAAACGTACCTAACCTAATGTTTTTTCAACAGGTTTATTATAGTAAAAGTGCAGTAACCATGTTTTTTGGCCATGGTTAATGACCATAGTTAATTTGTGGTACCATGGTTTTATTTGAAGCAAAACCATGGTTAATTTTTTAAGGGTCCTAAAAGTAATTTTAGGACCATTTTTGGTATATTGATTACCGTTTAGTTTTACTACAAATACCGTGGTTAAACTATAGTTAGTGTAGCAAAACCATGGTTAATTTGGGCCATTGTTTAACTATAAACCATATCCATGATTTTCTGGTCTTATTTCTTGCATGATTAATTTCCGCAAAGGTTTGCGTGTTGTTAAACAACATTACAATCTATTGAACGCACTGTACTTCTGTCCCTCACATTTTCATCCTGTTAAAAATGAAATATGATGCCATACCAATTACCCAGAACACCCTAGTAAATGCGTAGTATGGTGGTAAGAACACAGAAAAGCCCTAGTGGCTTGTAGTATTAAGTATATTGAAATATATTTATATAAATGAGTCATGGTAGCACAAATACCTCAGTGGAGTCTAAAAAAATAAAATTGAAGCTTGTGTTATTAAAGTCACACACATTATCGTTATTCATGCATGTAAACACCCACGTTTCCCTGTCTTAGAGAGCCGTTCACTCACAGCAGGCCTAAACAGTATTCTTCCAGTGACCTGTAATTATTTGATAGATTTTTCGAGCTAACTGCTATTTAGTAAGTTTGTAAGTGCTTCCTAAACAATCAGACATAATATGGGACTAATTTAAAGAGTAAGGCAGGCAGTTTTGGCAGCACCGGAGGGGCTGGTTTGAATCAGCGGAGGCCCCTCGCTCCAGCTCTGGTTTTAAACTGTTCTTCGTGTTTGTGGAAGTGCGGCTGGCGGTCGACTGCGAGGCCTGCGAGGCAGCGCTGTTTAATTGGGCTTTGTTGTGGAAAGAAATGGGGGAGCACGGTTCACTGTGGTCACATCTGCACAACGGTGGCGACCGGAGCGAAGAGACTCACACATGTACGTACGCACGCAAAAACACGGACGACACGGGACGTCTAGTCATAAATTGTCACTAATGAAGCTATGCCGTCAGGTGAATTGATTGAATAGTTCTTGAGCACGCACAGAGCGTGACTCAGTTTTGAAACGGGACGATGCGTTTGCTTTGTGCGCGGGGATTTTAGCAGCGTATAATTATCGCATTTACAAAACAGAGCTTCTGAATAATAAGATGCTGGATTTGCACATGTGACTGTTCGGCCTACAGCTCTCTCACGTCCTGTGGCGACATGCTGTTCTTCATCTAAACAAACATTTTTATAATTATTGTGAAATGATTATGCAGGCAGTTTTATGAGCTCATTCTAATGAGTTTACATGGAGGATTTGTACTGTTTGTACTTCTCAGGATACTACAGACTTCGTTACTGTTGCCATTGGCTTCCTTAGTTGAGGTTTGACTTGACTATTGGATGAGAAGTTTGCATAATTCTGTACATTTTTTGGAGCTGCTTTGAAATGATCTGTTTTATCTAAAGCACTTTATTGTAAATAAACGAGACTTGACTTGACTATAAACTTCTGCGGTCCTAACAAAGGCAGATGTAATAGAACACTGTTGGAAAACAATCAATATACTGATGAGCAAAAACAGCTTAAAACAGGAAAAACAAAATCTGCCAGTGGAGTAAGAAAACCCTTAATTCAAAAGGAAAACAAGATTATTTTCCTTGCCCCATTGACAGATTTTTTTTTGTTTGTAGGTTTTAGGCAAAAACTCACTGAATTCTGATGCAAGACTTAATAACATAAGTCATTATGCTTTTTAAGTAAATGTATCTTGATTTAAGAATGTTTAAATGTTTGTACTTTTGCAGTCTATTTTTAAAAACACTTAAATTACTTAGTTTAGAAAGGATCTGTCAATAAATTAAATGTAAATGATATAATAACTGTGATTATCAAGAAACGGAGCATAAAAAACGTGCGAACAGACCAAGCAGGAGACCATGATGTCCTGAATTTCATCATCATGCATTAGAGAGATTCCGCCCCCCCTTTCCTATATATCGCTCCTACTTTTCATCCCACATCTTTTCCCTCCATTCTCCACTTCATCTCTCCCCGTCTCATGTGGCGCTGATTGAACCCCATCAAAGGCTGCGGTGAGAGTAGACGGCCTGCTGCAGCTCCAGCCTCTCGCAGCCTAATGAGACAGACACACACACACACACACACACGCATGTATGCAATTCCAAACAAGTCAGCGTAAGACATGCACCACACTCATGCACACAAGCACATGCTTGCAGCTTTTAATGCATTGCATCTTTTATGCAATGCATTGCAAGAAGAATCATTTTCATAATTATTTTTGTCTTGTGTTATAGTAACAATTATAAAAACAAGATGCATTTACTTTAGAATCTATTTTTAGAAAATATCAAAACTTGCTTTTGGAGAATACTTGTTTATTTTTCTTCTATAAATGATGTATATATGCATTCCAATGCAATGCAAATGTCAAGATATTCTCTCAAAACAAATCTTCATATTTTACAAAACCGTACTTCTCAAGTAATGTCTTTTCTTCATTTATCCACTCTCATCAGTGGTTTCTCTCTCTCTCTTCTTGCCATGTCTCGTCACACTCCCGCAAAACCACAGCTCTCTTCAGAGTCTTTTCCAAACCAGCCTGGCGTCTGTCTCCCCCTTACTAACACCCCTCTGTGTGTGTGTGTGTGTGTGTGTGTGTGTGTGTGTGTTCTTACATATCAAAATATAGACCTACAGTGGCCCCAAAAAGCATTTGGACACTGTCGCACTTTAAAAAAAGTGTTGTTTTTTTTAAATATCAAAACAAAAAGAAGCACAAACACATGCAAAACAACTGAGGGAAGTTTGTTTGATATGTTAGTGTTGAAGATGAAGACAGTCAGTATTGTAATTGTATGTCGTTATCTACTGGATGACGTTGAAGTGAATGTAAATCACTTGTGTGTACTTGAGGAGACTTCATACCTCCAGTAAATTCAAACACACTGAGACTCAAACATGATGAACAACAGCAACATTAGTGAAGAGAAAGGCATTTGACACACATCTACTGTAATCAATCACATTCACATTTTTATTTGTAATTTCAGTGTTCAAATACATTCTGCAGCTCTTGTAAAGAGCTGTTTGTAAACAAATTATAAAATATATTACAGACACAGATTCATCTTTATACATAATAAACACGCAACATTCAGGTTCTTGCATTACAATTTTACATTATGTATGCATAACAGAAAACAAGGTGAATACAAATTATTCAATAACATAAAATTTTATATACATAGTTACTAATTGTAAATTGCCTTATGATTTGCTTTCTATGCTAGAACAGCACCACTAAGTGGTCAAATGTTAACATTGCAATAGTCATCAGTGGTACTGTTGTGGTAAAATTGATAAAAAAAATATCTAAATCTCTATATTTCATAGTTACATGGACAAAAATGACACTTATTGCTACTTTGCTTTTATATATACAGAATTTGTATTTTTAATGCAATGCAAAAACTTTTTTTTTCTTTATGAATTTATGGTTATGCAAACTTTTATACAGAATTGCACAAAAAATCTGAAATTAAAATACAGTCTAATTTCCAATGCTAAAACACACTATATACCATTCAAGAGTGCTCCCTGATGTCTATCTTGCGAAAAAAAAAAAGTACAATGGTGCACATTTAACAAAGCAATAGAATAAAGCAAATGCAGCTAAAAAATAAAACTGCACGAAGCACATCATCTTCTAGCAGTTCTCCTTTTTCCCAGACTTCTAGTGGGTTTTTGAACCTGGATGTGCCGGGCAGGATTCACAACACATCCTTTCTCCTTATAATGATCCAGAAGCCTTCTCCACAACACACTGCACCGCAGCAAGTTCTCATTACCTGTAAAATTAGCAAAATTAGGGCACTGTAATCTGAGCATGAAATATAAAACTGTTGATAATTACGAAATACATAATAAATTAAAAGGAGGTTTGTTGTTATTATAATGGCATTTGACATATTAACCCTGACACTATTAACAGAAACTGCACACAAAAAATGATAAATTATATCCATATTGTTTTTAAATATTTATACCTGATATGACCTAATAATACTCAAAATGCTTAAGAGACAAAAATGTGATTGTGTGCATTTGAGTTATTCAAATAACTAGCAGGTGTTTACAAATCAAATCATTCACACATTATTTACTTCCACAAGCCTAGATTGTTTGTTCATCAGATTCAGAGTAGATGGTGTAACTAACCAATGATGCACAGGCCTTCTTGTGCCCTGGTAATGCCCACGTTAACTTGGTGTGGGTCCATGATGAATCCAAGATGATTTAACATCCAGGATTTGGATGGTTGTGTTTCTGTATCAGATTTGGGACAAGAGCGCACAGTTGATATGATGACATATTTCCATTCACTTCCTGTGGTCAAACAAACAAAGGAGAAAAGATCAGAAATAATTAATTCAGAAACAACACAAATTAATAAGTATGAATGCTTTGTATCTTTACTTTGTGCCTTAAAAACCAAACAATGACAAAAAAAATCCTTCATTTTATTAATTTTTAAATAATGGTAATTGTAATGTTCTGTCAAGGGTCCAGGTTCAGTGTTAAAAGTTTTAGTAAGATTTAAACAAGGTCATGCTTATTGATGTTCATTGTGCCACTGTTGTAAAATGGCATTTGTTAAAATTGTTATTACCTTGACTTTTCATGATGGTGTTGACCGTGATGTCATTTACACCCTTCTCCAACAGGGACTCCTTAATATTTGACACCTGAGCATTGTATGGTGTGAGAATGGCAATGTCCTTTGTCTTTATCCCAGCCTCAGTCAAAAGAATGGCGATCCGCACCTGTTGGAAGATTAGCACAATTTCAAATTGACATATAATTGTATTATATAATGTTGTAGTATACAGTTCGGTGGCATTTGAATTTAAAACAATAAATTGTTTGTGACAGTTGGGCTTTAAATTAAAATGAACTAATATTTAATTAATTTATTTATATATTTAGTTTTCTGTACCTAAACTTTGATGTATATTTATGTAGACTTCTGTATGTACCGTATTCATGAAACAATCTTTGTAATCAATATAACTTTTTAAATTAAAAAGGTAAAAAGCTCCTTCTATTATAGCTCCAATAACGTCCTGAAATTTGAATGTTACGAAAGGAAGCGCGCCTCTGGGAGGAGTCGTTATGTTTCCTAGGAAACTTAACCGCCAACATTTGCCAAACAACTGCATCTGCTAAGGAGACAAGCGTAAATCTAAACGCTCTATGTATCGATTGGAGTTATTAGGTAAGTTTTTTTTTTAATATCAGTATTTATTGAAAATAACAGTTTACGCAGTATATGTCAATTATTTAGAAACGGCTGTAACGTTTTAAAATTTAGTTGGACGGATGTGTTAAATATGGACGAAGCCACCCGATGTGCTAGGTTAAATAGCCTATTATTTTTCTTCTGTGTGATCATTCAGTGAGATTTTGTTAGTCACATTGACAGTTTTGAATCTCAAGATGGCGCCAATTAGCTATTCCAGAACGCGTTGTTATGAAAATATAGATGGAGCGGTTCTACTGTAGGATCAGTGGATATTTAAGGCTTAGCCCAGATGTGCTGTATCTGGATCCAGCCTTTGATTAAATATTGTAATAATATACTGTATGCTATGGTATGTAGAAGTTAAGATATCTTAGGTTTCTAATCTTAAATAATAGTTCCTTCTTTTTTAATAAACAAACACTACTGTACCTACAGCAACATTCAAAATGAAAGAACCCCAAAATAAATTGTGTGTAGTGTGGAATGTAATAAGTTACAAGGTTTCATTTAAATATAGCCCAAATTACTCTTTATTCTTACCGCTTCTTCTGCCTCCTCAAAATTCGCTTTTGAATTTTCATTCCCCCGTTCAGTCGAGACCACCAGACTTTTCTCCTTTCCTTCAACATTACCAAAAACTATGCAAGTTTGCCGTGATTTAGTAAGGAAGAGCTTTGGTTTGGTTGATGTTTTAGTTTTTAACTTTCCACCATAGAACTCCTTAGATGGAAATTCACAAATGTCTTCTTGCTGTAAGAGAAAAGGTATGTAATGAAGAAATTTGGATTTGAATTAAATAAAACTATGAACATAGAACTGCTGCTGTTCAATTGATTAGATCATACTAATACCGTAATACTATTACTGAGTAAAAACTGTATTTATAAACGTAAAAAACTGAAACAATTCGTAGACGATTGTCTTAAGCAAAGAACTGAGACAGACAGAAATGTTTAGAAACAAATAGAGCATTAAAGCTATATTTTGATCATTTCTTACCATTCTGTATTGAGTGTCAAGCAGGAGTGCTTTCTCCATGTAGCGCTCAAAAAGAGATTTGCTCATTCCCAATCGCTCCACAACATCATGGTGGACTACAGGTTGCAGCTGCATATGATCGCCCAGAAGAACAATCTACAACAGGAAATTTGTATGTTATTAAGAACCTAGAAGTGGATTCAATAGTAGTGCATTTTGTAGTCTTTGTTTAATGCAAACATAATGAAACGAAATATGTTAATATGCCAATATCCAAATTTCAGTGTTTGTGTGACAAAAACATCATTTGTAATGGTACCTGATCAGGCTTATGAGCCACTAGGGGAATAAGGGCTTCAGGTTCAGTTGCCATGGCACATTCATCGATGATGATCTGTTTTAAGTCGAGGACTTTTGCTAAAGTAGGGTGTGAGGCTGCTGTGCAAGTGCACAAGATGACATCATGCTGCAATAATTCATGTTTTCGAGCCTCTTCGAGTTTGTCTTTGTAGCTTTAAAAAAAAAAAGTTGTTTTTTTTTTCTTTAAATTTGCTTTTCATTTCTATGAAATTGTGTCCAAACAATTTCCAACAAACAAGAAATAATAACAGAATCAAAAAGACAGTTACTGAGCCATACATACAGTTTTTTTTCTTCATCAGTGAATTGATCTCCTCTTCTAATTTTCATATCAAAGGCTAATATTTGTGTTGAATGTGGGTTGCCATCCTTTCGTATCAGGTGGTGTAGAGCAATGGAACTAATAATACAACAAGAACACACACCTGTTAGCAGGCTTACGTTAAATACACGCACACACAAATACACACACACACACACAAAGACACACACATTTCATTAGCTGTTAGTAGGGCTGGGCGATATGGCCAAAAATGATCACAATAATTTTTTTTCGATATCAGTTGATAATTATCATGATAAGTGTCAAATTTTTATTTCTTTCAAGTTTAAAGGCAGATTTTAATACAGTGTGAAAGTCGTAAAACCAGACGGTTAATTGTGGTTTTAAACTATTCTTTATGGTCACATGACAAACACTTCATATTTTTTATCTTAATAGACAGTAAATCATTTCTTAGTTCTGCATGTTTTAATGAGCAATATTGTTTCAAATAAAAAAAAAGGTTTGTGTTGCCTGATAATATTAATATTTTAGAAATAAACAACGGATAGTAGCTTGATTTAGGATGCAGATGTAGATTTAGCAAAATCAGGAATATCTGTAAAAATTGTAGCAACCTCAGTGCAGGGTACCAACCCAGTCTCACGATAGTTCGTGACAGGGTTGACGTGGTATAAATGCATAAACGATTTGGCTTAATCAAATACTGTAATTATATTCCATTACTCCTCCTTAAATACATTTGACACATGTCTGTGTTAATAATATAATAACATTCGACACAAATATACCCACATTTATGACACAATACCACTGTGCAGTTAGTGATACTACAGCAAATCTATGGTACATGATGCTATTTTGTATATTAAATAGCCTTTTCACTTATGGAGGCTTATGTCTGTTTGCTTATGTGCATCAATCGGAGTGTAAACAGTGAGATATCTTCAGGCAGGTGAAAAGCATTTGGTTAATGGTGAATATTGACCTATTGTGTGCCCTGTTGCTGAGCCCCACCTTGATGTAATGATTGACAGGTCAGGGTGTGATTGGCTCAGAATGCATTTTCAAATCTACAATGACTTAAACTACATTCATTGTGGGGTATTTAATGAAAATGCAATTGAAACGTCTTGTATGTAAGTGTCAAAGCATTTTAAGAGAAATAAAGGACATTTAAACACCATTTCACTACCATTTACTGCACCTTTTGCTCAGAATGCATTCTGAAATTCTCACTGCATTTTGCTACAATTAACACGCGTTTTTGCTTGGACATGTTAAACATATCGAATGAATTTGGATAATACATTTTCATTTTAATTTTGCAACTTATAAAATATGTTTTTGATTGGAATTTTAAAACTAGTGTAGGAAATGGCAAATGTAAATTATATAATCGAATTTTCATTTTGCACTAAATGTTGCACATATGTATGGGAAAATGTATATTTAAATACAGAAATACATTGCCATTTTACATATTGCATTGCCATTTTGCATGTTACATTTCAGATTGAATATTGCTACCCATATGCTTCCATACTGACTGTATCGTTGCGCACAGTATTTCTCCTGTTTGTCAAAACTGTTTCATCTGGCTTTAAACTGAGTCATTTGTGTTCTTCACTGAATTCAAGTGCTTTCCACTGGATCTCACAGCACTGTTTAGTGACCAAGACTCATCTACTACATCTGCTCTAGTAAGGCCCTGTCCCAAATGGCACCCTAAACCCTTGCGGTCTTCCTCTGAGACCACACTTTCGTGCCATAGTACCGCTTTAACTGCCAGAAGTGTGCTGCGTAGTTCGCACCAGTGCGGGCTCAGCAGAAGTGCGTATCAAGGCCGCATAACGGCCGCAAAGGGGGCGCTCCCAGGAGCCCTTCTGAACACTAAACAAATGGGACAACCTACAGTCTCGTGGACTTAACGGCATGTGTCGGCCATTGTAAGTCTGGAAGTTCGCAAGTGCACATGAAGTGTTCCATTTGGGACAGGGCCTGAGTTTGCACCGTGCCTCCTTTTGAACTTTGATCCGAGTGGCTAAATGGTCTGAGTGGTGCGCTTCAAATAACTAGCACACTTTTGTTTCGTCTTTGCTGCATAAACATTATATTGAACATTTATCGATCTCTTTTTATTGTTTATCAAGGAAATTTATATTGCATGATAATTACCGTTATCTATTTATCGCCCAGCCCTAGCTGTTAGCATCTAAACTTATATAAGTTATAAATGAACATCAAAGCAAATACCTAAGCTCTGTGTTGGGTTTTTCGCCTCTTTTAGAATTGCGTGACAGCTTCAGATTGCAGCCTGGGTAAGGAAATTCCAACATTTCCATCTGACGACTGTAGACTCTAAGAGGTCTAAGTTGATTTTGAAGTTTTAGGAGATGACCTGCAACACATTCATATAAACATTTTAAGTTTGCAGTGATCTCTGGTCAGGCAATCTTCTTTTAAAATTGTTAAAAGTAAATTGTGTAACTCTTGCTTTACTAGTGGCACCAAACTGATAAAATGGATAATAATTGTCTATATGGAAAATTTACCTGCGACAACATCTACAGATTTATTTGAGGGGCCACAGTACAGAACAGCTCTCTTCTTCTGTGGATTGGTGGCAGAAAGCTGTTGGACATTCTTGAGCAACCAGTACACAATATGGACACCAACAACAGTTTTTCCAGTCCCTTTGAAAATTCACAACAATAATATAATAAGAAAGGATTGGAAATTACAATAGCCTAAGACCAAAGAAACCAAAGAAAGTCCAAAAATATCTCTGACCTGGTGGTCCTTGGATAAGAGTGAACGGGTTGGTCAGTGCTTCTCTTATAGCGTTACACTGACTGTTGTTTAGATTGGAAAACCCAGAAGGGAGATAATTGTCAATCTCAAACCTGGCTGGCATCTGCTTCAAAATTTTAGGTCCTTTGAAGAGATTTAGTGTAGATTTAGTTCAACTACATTTGAAGAGATCATTTTGAAAAACATGGCTAGGAAATCACTAGTTTAAAATACAGATATGCAAGATGTTATAAAGAGACAGTCTTTAGTACCTCCTTCAGAGTTGATTCTTCCACCAATGGCTATAGTTTTTACAAGCTGGTTAGCTTTGGTGAGACTACTAACTGCATTTTCTTTGCGTCTGCAAAAGAAATAAAACAAAATCATAATTGTTAAAGGATACATATATACAGCATTTAGTGTGCTATATTATCTACAATTTGTAGTCTTACACATCTGGCAGAAGCTTTGGAATCAGCTCCAGAGTAAATCTTGTCCTCTCACAGAAAATCGCTTCTGGAATCTCTGTCATGGGCATGTGGTTAATCTGAAAATGAATTTGCAAATTCTTCTGTTTTTTGGATATTTTTTCTTCAACTTTCGTAATTATGCCATGGGCCACCCAAGTGGTAGAAGGAATATCCATGAGAGCAGTGCACTGAGAGTTTTCCAGAAAGGGACTGCTCTGACTTTGGTGAATCTTAGTTCGAATGCAGAGGAAACTGTTCTCACGGTCACATTCAATGGACCACTCAGATTTTTTGTCAAGCGGGAGGAGAAAAAAACCTTGAAGCTTCTTTTCAGGAGGGTTTTCCCATTTCAAGGCTGCATCTTCAATAAGAATGCTCTCATTTTCAGCCACAGCATTGGAGGCTGACTCCATTTTACACATGGGTTTCCATATTGCCTGATAATCCATGTATGTCTTGTATGTATCCCTTGATGAGTGGAATGCATATTTTGAAAAACACTTGATTGGATCTCTCACATGCTCCAAACAAATCTCAAATTTTGGATGCACAACAAACATCTGAATTGCTGGTGTCATTAATCCTCGAGCTGTAGCTGCACCCAGCTGCACTTCGACTGCCTCACCTGGCTTTATTCTCAGCCACAGTTCGGCGTAATGCTCAGCACGCATGGGATCAGATTTTTCTGAACTTGTAGCATTTCTCAGTCTTTCATAGAATTGTCTTGGGCATACATGGACTCTTGAGCTGACATCAAGCGCCTCAATCAGGGGACACAATCTGTCCCGCTTGTCTTCTCTAAGAGCAGCTGCTAGGCTTTTCCAGGTCTTTGTAGAGACATAGGCCATCGCTGAGTTTGGATTTTGCTGTTTCACTTCAGCAAGGATGTGAGGATTAGAGAATGAATATATTCTTCGCACCCATTTCAAGATTATGCAGTTGTTGGTTTCATCAAACTGTGGTTGATCTGCCAATTGAAGATCCCTGTACATAATGTCTAAGTTTTCTGATATAGAGGTTTTGTTGAGTGGGAAAGATAATCTGAAGCTTGTCCCAGATGCATTGAGCTCCACAATGTAGGACACCTTCCTTTTGCTTTGGGTCGACAGTTGTAATGCAAAATGTAGAGCACAAGATTTCCTCTCATATGTTGACTGTTGGTCGTTTTTCCTGGAAAATTCCACACAAGACAAGTCAATTTCATGAGCTTTGTACCTAACATTTGTATTGTCATTTACAGAGTGAAGAAGGCGCTGCACAATGATATCTATATATCGGCGGATTGGAGATGAGCCCCACGTATAGCTGTCAAGATCTAAATCATAGTGCCCAATTCTTGAGACATGTGTTGAGTTTGAGCGCAGAAAGCGTGCTTTGTGAAACAGTCTCCTAAATGCGATAGCAAAAGGGAGAAGTTGGGGGTGAATCTCATCAGTTGCAATAAAGTCAATTATTTTGTAGATATTTTTCCGCTCTGCTGCTGTCTTCAAGCATCTCAATACTGATTTTAATATGGGGAAGGTTTCAGAATCAGAAATATCAGCCTGAGGGTTTGCCATGGCCATGTGGTGGATCAAACCTTGGTTATTCAGTTCATGAGATGCATGTTCACACTCATGATCTCGACTTGAGAAGCGAACAGAAAGTGGAATCAAGGAGGAATTTTTGTCAAAAAGGTCGGTAAGCTTTTCACTCTTTGGCCTGTCCTGGCATCTCAGGGGAGTTATGCTCTTTGTTGTTTCATCAAACAAAAGGCGTTCAGCAACCGTGTGGTTAAACATGATCATCAGCTCTTCCACCATCTGGTGAGATTGCCTTCTTCCGAGAGTTACATCCTCATCTGGTGCTTTGTAGCACCAGTCGTCCAGTTTCCTCAATTTCCTGTGGACCTCAGCAAAGGTCCATGCTTTCACAAGGCAGGTTTCAAGCGGGTCAGAATGCTGCTGATTTTCAATGATGTCCTCAGCTTCATCATAGGAATATCTCTTCTTGGAGCGAATGACAGACTTCCAAAATGATCTATCCTTTATGCAGTGTGTCTTAGTATCTACTTGAATTATCAAGGAGATTGTTCGTCTGTCACGGTTAGGGATTAAACTGAAGAAATTGGTACTGAGTTCTTCAGGGAACATGTGTATTGGCTCCTTCCCACTGGGATAGAATGTAGTACACAGCTGTCTTGCATATTTGTCCAGTTCACTGTTTTGAGGCACAAAACTTGCAACATCAGAAATGTGAACTCCTATTTCATAGCAGTCACCTAAATCCCGTACACTGATTGCATCATCAAGGTCTTGAGAATCGGCAGGATCAATGGTAAATGTTGGAAGCATGCGAAAATCTTTTCGTCCCTTATCAAATAAATTGAGACCTTGAATGTCGTGCATCTGTCTTCTCAAAGATGAAGAAAGTGTTCTCCTCAACTGATATTCTATGTTAAGTATATTCAATCCATCATCTAAAGTTGTTATTTTGGGAAACACTTGCACAACTGTCCCCACAGGAAAACTGCCAGTCTTTCTCCACCTAAGCACTTTGACAACAAAGAGATATTTTCTACGTGCTTCTTCATTTATTCTGATGAAACGTATTACTTTGCAGTTCTCTGGATTTCTTACAGCAATGTGGTCTGGTTTTTCCTTTGAAAATGGTGCAAAGATTTTGGTGATGCATTTGTTGATAGGCGTCATCACCTGATTGTCATATCTTTCAAGGGTGCAGACAAATTCTTTGACAGTATCCACACTTTCCAGGATGTTGATGACTTTTCCTGTAGGAGGATTTGATATCTCACTCAGGATCTCCACTGTTACCTTGTCTCCAGGGAAAGCCTGTCCGATATTCTTTCTACCCTTGATATCGATCCTCATAGTGGGCTCGTCAAGTGGTCTTGCATAGCCACGGTCAAAATACTCTATGACCAGCTCGCAGTGTTTGCGTATGGTAGAGTTAGTCAACAGTTGCTCCTCATCTACTTTTGCAATTTGGTTGCTAACACTACTGACAAATTGCTTATGATGAAAAACTGGGAACAATCCTTCCTCTGTCAATGGAACGTTGATGTCTTTGCTCTCATCAAGAAGCTCTTGAAGTATTGGGTCTTCTGTGTCTGGTATTTCAGATGTAGTTGATTCACTATCGCTGCTCTCTTCATCCACACTTCTGCAGAGCTCAGATATCTCAAGGAGATCTTGTTTCAAAGAATCCAAGGTAAAGTTATAGGCACTTCCCTTGTTAATGCAATCCTCTATGTACGATCTCCACAGTCTCCAGCACATACCGAACTGTTGGCAAGAAAGTGCAGCTGCATCTCCAACAACAAATATTTGGGATTGGGCTCTTGTCATAACTGTG
>JAHKKF010480243.1:0-13503 GCA_019740295.1 Labeo calbasu | reverse complement strand
ATTTGGCACCTGCCCACACTGCCAAAAGCACCAAAGGTTGGTTAAATGACCATGGTGTTGGTGTGCTTGACTGGCCAGCAAACTCACCAGACCTGAACTCTATAGAGAATCTATGGGGTATTGTCAAGAGGAAAATGAGAAACAATAGACTAAAAAATGTAGATGAGCTGAAGGCCACTGCCAAAGAAACGTCTTGGTTAATTATGGTAACCCTCGTTCCCTGATGGTTGTGTCAAGTGTACGACACTAGGGGTCGCCCCTTGGGAGCCCAAACACCTCTGATAGTTTTGAGAAAAGGCCAATGAAATTGGGTGTGCAAATTTTGCATAGCTGGCCACACCCCGGGCATCCGGGTATAAATAGGGCAGCGTATGCTCTGCTCACTCATTCTGTTCTGAGGAGTCAAAGCATCTCAACTCACTCAGAGGCGGTCCAGAGTTGTGGCATGGAGGACACAACGTCTCCGTTCCCTCCATCAGGGAACGAGGGTTACCATATGTAACCGAGACGTTCCCTGTCTGTCATACACTCCGAGTTGTGTTAAGTGTATGACACTAGGGGTCCCTATATAAGCACGCCACAAGTCTGGCCGCGTCACGAGTGATCGGGCGCAGACAGTAACAAGCCAAAGTGTTAACATAAGTGCAGCTCACCTCTTCGTGACCTTCCAACGTCCAAGAACTGACCTGTCACAGGCATGGTTACCTGCAGCCGGGCCTTTCCTCAGTGGAGCGGCTGAGCGTCTTGAGAACGTTGGGAAAGTGCCTGTTTCCCATAGGAAAAAAGTCACTACGGAGATCACAACCTACCCAGAGGGGGGGGGGTATAAAGTGAATATCATTAGTGAAGGGACCTGAGGTGGGCCCCACCCTAGGGGGGACTACCAACCTCTGAACCTAGAGACAGGCATGTCTTAGGGGAAACACCGCACCACAGAGAGTTATAGGTGGAAATTACACACATGGGGCCACATGAGGAGCCACTACATATGGGGCACAAATCCAACCAAGAGTTAGCAAAACTAACCTTACCTTGTGTTGGATTCTTGTAGCGAGTTCCTCCGCTAAACCCAGCTACGTCCAGAAGTGCCAAGTGATGGAGAAGATGTTCCTACTGAAACTAGAGAAGCGTAATCACCGTGCGGGGAAGCGCTTAAGCAAGCACTACACCAAACCAGCGTTCTGAGTTGAAGGGCTTGCGTTCAAGACTCTAGCAGATACTGGTTTCATGCGCAGGTCGTAATCTGGCGAGTGTATTAGGTATAGACCAACCTGCAGCTCTGTAGAT
The DNA here is from genome assembly GCA_019740295.1 of Labeo calbasu. Lineage (NCBI taxonomy): Eukaryota > Metazoa > Chordata > Actinopteri > Cypriniformes > Cyprinidae > Labeo > Labeo calbasu. The sequence continues at coordinate 12,216 of JAHKKF010480243.1, read as the reverse complement.
GTCTGTTAACGAGGCCTCATTCGCAAGAGGCAGCGATGCCCCTGGTTAAGTGGGCTCTCACTTTCAGTGGGCAGGCCTCTGGCCTGGTAGGCCATACGGATCGCATCCACAAGCCCGTGGGAGATCCTTTGTTTGGAGACAGCCTTCCCCTTCTGCTGTCCTCCATAACAGACAAAGAGCTGACCGGAACGTCTAAAGTGCTGAGAAAGTTTCAGGTAAATGCGTAGGACATGGACTGAGCATAACAAGATCAGGTTGGGGTCATCTTCCTGGGAGGGAATTGTTTGCAGGGTCACCACCTGATCTCTGAAGGGAGTGGTGGTTACTGTGGGCACGTATTCAGGCCGGGTTGTCAGAACAACGTGAGAGGTTACTGGCCCGAATTCCAGGCACGAATGTTGACAGAGAGGGCTTGAAGATTTCCCGCTCTTAACAAAGGTGAGTGCAGTCAGGGAGGCTGTCTTCATGGAGAGGGCACAGAACCAACCGACTGAAGGGCTCAACGGATCTTACTGTAGGCCAGAAGGATCACAGACATATCAAGAGGGGATGTGGTGCAAGCAGGGAGGGTTTTAACTTCCGGGCACCTCTGATAACAAATCGTGCTCCACCGAACTGCCTTCTACTAAGTCATGGTAGCTGTACCTGGACCTTGGTGTAGAAGCAGAAAGGTGCCTATCCAGGCCTCCTTAGAGGAGGGATAGCACAGATTTGATGCCGCGACTCTGTGGGTTCTGACCTTAGGCAGAATGCCTGTGCCATTTCCAGGATATGCTACTGCCTAGTGGAGGGGGCTCAGTCCTGCATAAGGTGCTTACCACTGCGGGTGGAGGGTTTCTGGGGACTTCCTGGTCGCATCCAGGGACCATAGAAGGAAGTTCCAGAGATCTGGGCGCAGGTGCCATATTGTGCCCTTCCCCTGAGAGAGGAGGTTCTTCCTCAGAGGAATGCGCCAGGGAGGGGCTGATGCTAGGAGCACCAGGTCCGAAAAAACAGGTTCTGTTGGGCCAGAACGGGGCCACCAAGAGAATCGGTTCCTTGTCCTCCCTGACTTTGCACAGGGTTTGTGCAATGAGGCTCACTGGGGGAAACGCATACTTGAGCCGGTCCCTCGGCCAACTGTGTGCCAGTGCATCTACACCGAGGGGGGCCTCGGTTAGACCGAACCACAACTGGCAGTGGGTGGATTCCGGTGAGGCAGAGAGATCTACTTGTGTCTGGCCGAATTGACTCCAAATCAGCTGGACCGACTTGGGGTGGAGCCTCCACTCGCCTCCGAGTGAAGCCTGTCGTGACAGAGAATCGGCCATACGATTGGTTTTGCTGGGAATGTGAGTGGCACATAGAGACCTGAGTCTGTGCTGGCTCCAAAGTAGGAGATGGTGGGCTAGCTGTGACATGCGAAAGGAGCGTACACCACCCTGGTGGTTGATGTAGGCCACAGTCGCTGTGTTGTCTGACCGGACCAACACATGCTTGCCCTGAATCAAGGTCCGGACCTCCTCAGGATTAAAAGCACTGTCAACAACTCCAGGCAGTTGATGTGCCAATGCAGTCTGGGGCCTGTCCAGACCCCGGAAGCTGCCTGCCCGTTGCAACTGGCGCCCCAGCTTGACTTGGAAGCAACTGTTGTGACACAGTGCGTCTAGACACTTGCCGTAGGGGCACCCCTGCCTGCAGAACAATGTGTCCCCAACGGCTGAAGGTTTGCAACACAACGTGTGATGCACACACGACGTGTGCCTGGGTGCCACGCCCATCTCGGGACTCTGTATGAAGTCGGTGTTACACGGTTTCATATGCATCGGTTCAGCAGCGTGACCGCGGCTGAGGATGCCATATGCCCCAAGTGTCTTGGTACATAAAGGGGAGCCGCTGTCCTGGATCTGAGTGCTCTCACACACTACAGCACTGACTATGCACAGTCTTAGGCAAGACGTGAAGAATAGTGACCAAGTCCACTTCAAGGAAAGAGAAACCCTGTACTGAGGAGAGTTTACTCTTTACCCAAACGACCTGAAGTCCCAACCGAGGTGGTTGAAAACCACATCCCTGAGAGTGCAAACCGAACCTCGTGAGTGTGCTAGGACCAGCCAGTCACCGAGATAACTGAGAATGCAAATGCCCATTTCCCTGAGGGGGCAAGGGCAGCCTCCGTGACCTTTGTGAAGGTGCGGGGCGACAGGGACGGGCCGCAGGGAGAACCTTGTACTGATGAGCCTGACTTCGAAGAGAAAGTCTTCGAAGGATCAGAACATGACAGTACGCGTCCTTCAGGTCTAATGCCACAAATCAATCTTGAACCCTGACACACGCCGGAATGTGTGTTGCAGGGTTAATATTTGAACGGGAGCTTAAAAAGGGCCAGATTAAAAAAAACTAATCTTAAAGATTGGTATGAGTCCACCACGCTTCCTGGGTACAATGAAATAGAGGCTGACAAACCCTTTCCTTCATTTTGGCTGAGGGGATAGGCTTTATCGCACCCTTTCCCAGGAGGGCTGCGATTTCCGTTTGAAGAAATACAGCATTCTCGCTGTGAGAGAATGCCATAGATCTTGGCAGACGCCTCGCAACCTGAGTCGTGTAGCCAAGTCAGGTAGTTTTGAGAAGAAGGGGAGGGTAGGGGCCCAACATCTTGGGATTCCGCTAGCAGTCTCAGAGGAACTATCCCCGACGTACCTGGAGTGCGGATGTTGTGACTGAACAGAGCAAAGGGGGCCGTGCTTCGAGAAGAAAGCCCCAAGAACAGGGGCTGTCCTTGCCAACATGCAGAGAACCAGGTATGTGCCCAGGATGTGCCCAACACATCCTGGTCTGCAGACTCACCATCTGGCCATCCCATGGAGGGCCATTGCTGTAAGATAACCGAGAGGGGGGGCACTCTTACTGACCAGGCAGTGACTGTCTGCGGAAAGACAGATGGTCGGAATGGTTTGTGCCAAATCCACCTCTCCTCTCCGGGTCGAGAGTAGATCTGGGTTAGTTAGCCCGCCTCCTCTGGGTTACTCGTCTGAGGAAAACTAGAAGCCTAACGAGGGTTTTAAAAAAGCCTGCTGATGAGCTGATGTTGCCACCTTCCTGCAAGAACTTTGACCGTTGGGCGGGTCTGGCCGAAGGCCCGGCTGTTGCGGGGCCTCAGGAGTTCTGCAGGGGGCCGTCCGTGGCGACGAGCAGAAAGGGTTTGTCGGGGGTACAGGGCCAGAGCCCGACTCATGGCTGAGGCCGGATACATGATGGCCTTTGTCTGCTTTTTATTACCGTGAAGAACTGGCATGCAAATTCTATCACAGTGTCGCCAAAAGGACCGACCTGGGAAATGGGGGTTCAAGAAGCGGACTTCTAACTACACGCATTTCTGAAATGGTTAAGCCACAGGTGGCGCTCCTGGACCAACAAAGTGGACATCGCCCTTCCCAGAGCCTGCGCTACAGCTTCCATAGCTCATAGAGCGTAATCGGTCATTATACGCAGTTCCTGTAGCTCTAGGTCGGAACCCCCCTCGTACAGATCTCATAACGCCTTGGCCTGAACGCCCCCAGGATGGCCGTGGTGTGCAGGGTGGACACAGCTTGTCCAGAAGCTATGTAAGCCTCGCCCGGAGAGAACTTACAGACCCTGGACGGGAGCCATAGGAAGAACCCGTGAAGCGGCGGCATTTGTGGGAGTACACTGCAATCGCCCTCACCACCTGGGGAACCTCCGAAGCCCCCTCGCTAGACCCCCATCGAGGGTGGTGAAGGAGGAGGAGTTGGCATATCGCGTTCCAGCCTGTTTTTTTTTTTAAGAAAAAAAAACGGGCTTTTCCGCGATTTCATCAGCTCTTTTAGAGAATTTACTCTTTTAGGAGGAAGATTGCTCTTCCAGATCGCCGTCGAAGCACCCAGGGGAACTCTCACAACACTTATCTGTGTTTAAAAAGGGAGAGACCACTGCTTGCGCCATGAATCCAACGACGAAGAGGTGAATGGTGCAGCTTCTCAAAGAGAGACGCAGTATTCGACTCCGAAGAAACAGAATGAGTGAGCAGAGCATACGCTGCCCTATTTATACCCGGATGCCCGGGGCTTGGCCAGCTATGCAAAATCTGCACACCCAATTTCATTGGCCTTTTCTCAAAACTATCAGAGGTGTTTGGGCTCCCAAGGGCGACCCCTAGTCTCGTACACTTGACACAATTCGGAGTGTATGACAGATAGGGAACCTGGGCTTCCACACCACCTCAGCAGTGCCACAGACTGATCACCTCCATGCCACGCCAAACTGAGGCAGTATTTAAAGCAAAATGAGCCCCTACCAAGTATTGAGTACATATACAGTAAATGAACATACTTTCCAGAAGGCCAACAGTTCACTAAAAGTTTTTTTTTTTTTTTTTTTATGAAGTATTCTAATTTGTTAAATGTGAGCTAAAATCATCACAATTAAATTAACCAAAGACTTAAACTACTTCAGTCTGTGTGCATTGAATTTTTAATACACGAGTTTCACAATTTGAGTTAAATTACTGAAATAAATGAACTTTTCCACAACATTCTAATTTATTGAGATGCACCTGTAGGTCATGATTGCATGAATTAATGTTTCTGCAGTCAGCGGAAAGAGGCACTTCATTTCTGACCTTATGTAGAGAATTAATATTTAGGCTGTTTATCTACTTGGTGTATTAAATTTGTGATAAAACAAAAACAAAAAACAAAAAAAACAAAAACAAAAAAATAAAAAATAAAAAATAAAGAAAAAACAGCATTTGATTTTTTTTTTTTTGTTTGTTTTTTGTTTTTTGTTTTTTGTTAATGCTCATAAGGGTCAAATGGGTAATATATTAACAGTTTCTTTGTTTTCCGTTTTGAAGACAAAAATTAGAAAATAAATTATCCAAAGGTATACACAAACCTCCACTTGTCATTTGCTGTAGAGGTCCTCCATTTCCCAAAGATTGATAAGGATCAATATTATTTTGTTTTTAGCTCATTAAATTAAAAAAGGCAGCAAAAAAGGCAAAAAGTAAAAAAAAACAAAAAACAAACAAACAAAAAAACTATATATATATATATATATATATATATATAATAATCAAACATAGAATGACAACTTGCATACTTTAACTTTAAACAAATGAATAATAATGATAACAATTATTATNAAATAATCAAACATAGAATGACAACTTGCATACTTTAACTTTAAACAAATGAATAATAATGATAACAATTATTATTATTATTATTATTATTATTATTGAATGCAATCTAAAGCATAAATGTAAATCACACTATAATAAGTTACAAGAATCAAGATCTATGTAACTGTAATAGCAAAGAAAACATTTAGCTTTCTGCATTATTCATTAGAATGCACTAGCCCCTAATTAACTCTAAATTCCATTAAGATACAAACTAAATCAACTTAATTTTCTTTTTAATGTAATAATAATAATAATAATAATAATAATAATAATAATAATAATAATAATAATAATAGTAATATGTTTAGTCTAGAGAAGTCACCCTTAAGGCTGTTCTTTAAGCAGAATGTGTTTACTTATACTGTATATGAGAGAGGCAGCAGCAGTAGTGCTTATTAGAATGTGTATGATGATCACAGGAGCCACCCAGCTGCATGCTTTAGGATTATGATCAAAATCAACATTTTTTATGCAGGGAGTGAAATTTCCTAAAAGACAGGACACATGCTGGATGGCTGATGAAAGATGATGTGCAGTGCTAGTGTACCTTTTTTTTCTCACCAAATTTGTCAATGCAAGTTTAGTACATTGATTTTTTTTTTTTTTTCTCCACAAATGTGTTTATTAATGTCCCCTGACTTGTTACAGTATGACAGGTGATGTACATTAAACACATCTATTTCCAATGTTATGGATTTTTTTTTCTTTTTAATTCTTCTTCTTATTATTATTTTTTTTATTTGTTTTTATTTTTTTTGGAATGTTATATTCATCTGTCAGAGCAGAAAACAATATCTTTAAATTACTTTCTTTTATTTAGGGCTATTCTCAGCAAATATCAATATATCCAATTATCATGTCATGTAATTAGTATAACAATTTTAATATTAAATGACCCTGTTTAACAGCACTGATTTTGAGATAACTCTATGTCTTCTGTATTATCATAATGATTGTATAAAACTTAGTCTATGCAAGTTGGGTTTACTATATGAATACATTATTATTATTATGTACATTGTAGATACACTAAGGTATGTGTTATTAAATTGATACATTGGTTGTGTTATTTAGTCATCCTGAAAATTGGTAGGCACATGTCAGTGTTCTGCCATGCTTGTTTACTGGGTAATATTTTGTGTTCAGCATAAGCTTTGTACAAAAATGTTTGTGTTTCTCAGCAAAAGAACTGATAAGAGACTGAGAAGTTCTCTACCAAAAGAATTCAATAGTAAGCTGTAACTCAGAGATAAAATCCTATTTTAACCATCATTTAGTATAATGGCATCACTGTGTTTAAAGTATCCTCATGTAGATAATCAAATCACAGTGAGGAAGGCTCTGAAAATGATGCTAGTTGTTAAAAATCACCCATCAGACTCAGTGTTCCATAATTTACCCTTAAAAACAGACTCAGAAATGGAAAAAGTGTCTCCAACCCCTCATTTTAACTCTGTATTGTTGTGTAATGTAGGAATAATAAGCACAATAAGCCACAACGGGTGGGTGTATAGTAGGCAGGAGGGTAAACTGGTGTGGTTTACTCTCTGATTGCTGGTGGAGGACTTACCACATGAAAGCAGGCTTTTCCCTCAGGCCAAGGAATTGCTGCCTACTTAGCAATGAGAAAAAGGAGAAGAGAAAAAGACCCTTCAACCCCTCCACCTGTGTGGCCCCACACATTTGCCCACTTGAGAAGTTGAATCTTTCAGTGCCCATATTTCAGTCATGTCAGTTTTAACTTTAAGGTAATCTTTTCAAGTTATTTCCAGATAATCTCTTTAGTAAGAATAGTCATGTGTCAAACTCACAAAATGCACACTTTGTTCCAGCAATGAAAACTAGTCTGAAATGAAGAAAGAGAGAACAGAAAACAAAGATGGAACGAAACAGCACAGGAATAAAAGAAGATAATTAGTGCAAGATGTATGGACTGATTTATACTGCTTTACAGTCATCATGTTCTTATCTGAATTTCTGCTCTTGGAAAAGAAACAGCCTGGTCACCAATTTTGCAATCCATTTATCAGCCCATTCCACACACAGCCCTGCCAGTGACAGTCAAATAACAGATGCCTCTTGCCTGTAGAACTTGTGGCTCTGAGCCCATTTTCAATACCATAAACCGATAAAATAATCAGATTACCATAATGTCATATGATATTTTCTGATTGCAGTGTTTCTTGTGCTAGAATAAATAAATAAATATAAACATTTTCATTTTTTATTCTGCCTGAGAAATAAGCAACAGCTAGGCTTTTTTTCAGAAGGATATGCAAAGCAGCATGTGCTACACACTCACAACAGGTTTGGTAGAATTACCCACATTTCATTCTTTTTTCAGTTCTTTTGCAGTCTCTGAAAAATAATATCTCTTACATATATATTGCCTCCTTGATACCTCAATGTCTCTGATCCACCAACTGTCTGATTCTTAAATTACTCAGTATTCAATTATGGGGATTGAAATGTTGGGTGTATCAACTTTTGGTCATAATATTTGTTTTAAGTGTTGAATCCACCTTGTTTTTAATGTCATTTGTAAATTGAATGTGGAACTGAAGGCTCTCTTGTTAGTGTGAAAAGGCCTTATAATTAAACTGACTGACAGACAGATAGATTTTGGGTATATTGCTAGGCATTTCTAAAATGTTGTTTGATAGTATTGCTAGGGTGTTGTTAGGTGGTTATTAATGTGCCCTGGGTGGTTGCTAGGGACTACCTACAGTGTCCTGGGTGGTTGCTAGGGGTTGCAGTTCAGTAGGTAATGTTTTCTGAGTGGTTGACAGGTCTTGTCTATATAGATAGATGCAAAGCTTTGTGAATATAGCTTGTAAGTTTGTGGAGGAGTTACATTTAGATTTTTAGGTGTCAGGTGTCAGGTGTCAAGGTCTTAAATGATATGACGTTATGTATGGTCTCAGTTTCTGCACTGAATTTATTACAATACTGTTTCTTTGTATAGGCAGTGAGCAATTATTATTTAGACCGGATACAACAGCACTTTTCACTCCAATCACAGATCTCACTGATGTCCCCTGGGCTTACTAAACACACCCTACTTTGCTCACTCTCTACATATCTACTTCCTTCTCTCTTAGTTAGTCTCAGTTAGATCTCTCTCTCTCTCTCTCTCTTCCTCCTATTTCTCCACCCCCTTCCTGCTTGCTGTCGTAGATGTGACGTTGGTCAGCCTGTCGTGGGAAGCGAACAGGAATTCTTGGAGGAGCTTGTAAAGAATCTGTGCCTGGTCATCTCTGGGTCTCAAAAAGGCCCAGCATGCCTTTCTGCTGAGACTCTCTCATGTGGGGCCAAACAAGAGAAATATATGGATTTGGTTGTTTGTTCACAGAAGTCTCTTAGAGACATATTTCCTGAAACACTCTGAATGAATATTCTCAAGAGGTGTGTGAATCACAAGAGAAAATGCTCCACACCCACCATAACACGCAACACTGGCCCAGACTACCCATGTACAGTCACAAGATCAAATCAAAACCATGGCTTTTCATTTCTTCAATGCTATACAGATATTTACGTTCTGTACTGGTGGCGTTCAGTCAGCCCACCTGTCAGTGCAAACCAGCTAATGCAGTTAATGGAAAAGCTTTGGAAAGGTATACTTATTCTATCTCTTTTCCCATTTGGCAGCCTTAAAACTCCTGACATGTTTAGCATTTGGTGAGTATTCAGTCTTCATTTTCTGCTAGAATGCTGTGATGTTTCAATGCTCTGCGAGGTACACCACAAAGCTGGTAGCAACAGTTTGCCACTGGATGGCCTAGGTTATTCCCAGCAGCCTGTGAACCCAAGCCAAAACTTTTATCAGTGGGCTCCAGCAGTACTGTGAAGCTCCCCTCCCTGGAGGGAGTGTTGGAGGAAGTCGTAGGATGAAAAAATGGGCCATTAGAAGTCCTTCACAGGCCCCATGGGTTCATTAAACTGCCTTAATCTTGTATATCAAGGCACTGACCATCTCAGAACTCAGTTCGGTTACAGAGGGACTGCTGTGTCCTTCCCCTAAATGTCAGATTACAACAGCTCTATTACCTCTGCATTTCCTTTCTGTTAAAAATACTAGGGCTTTGGGAGTCAAGTAAGTTCTCTGCAGTGGTTAGTAATAGCAATAATTAGTAATAAAAGGTCTGGACAAACAAGCAAATATATAGCGATTGTCACACTACTTATTCATAGTGACTGCCTTAAAATACTTTTAAATAATAATTTTTGATGCTCCACATGCAAAAAATCTCTCCAGTGTGTGTTCACTGATTAAATGTGAGCAGCTGCAGTTAAAGTTTTCCAAACTCATTGGTGCTCAAGACCAAACCAGATGTTACACCAATGACATAAGAGCACAAATGTGACCAACAGCACAGAGAAGGCAAAGCAGTTTGTGAAAAAGAGCTCATAACAGCAGACCACATAATAAAAAAGTGGGAGACATTTGGCAAAAGAGAGCGGGAAGTGTTTTAATATATTATTATATATGTTTCTTGGTTGTTTAGATTACTGGTTCAAGTAAAAAAAGTCAACCTCCTATATGATATCCCACTATATGATAGTCTCTAGGTATGGCATGGAGAGTAAGGACCCTTCTTAAATGACATACCTTCACAACAAATCACATCATTTGAAGTAACATTCATTTGCCTAGCACACTTTTTTTTTTTTTTTTAAATTTGTGATTAAAAAATATTTTAAGTAAAAAATTACACTCTTAAAAATAAAGGTGCTTTAAAAGATTATTCACAGTGATGCCATAGAAGAATGATTCTTGGTTCCACAAAGAACCATTCAGTTAAACTAAGTAGCTATGACAATTAAACAGACATGAAACTGGGACCCAAGGAAACTGATATAATTGATAACATAAACTAATAAAAACAGAATATAAACATGACAACTAACAACACTGACACATAAGCAAGTAAGCACACAGCTCTGATTTGGGGTTAGGTGTTTGCTCAAAAGTATGAGAAACAGTAGCGAGAACAAATGCGGCAAGTTAATCAATGAGAATAACTGATGCAATTCAAATCACATACTCTCTGAGTAGGCCTAATTCTTTTAAATAAGTAATTACCTTGCAACAGAGTACATTCTATATAGTATACTTCATCTATATAGTGAATTTACATTTACGAATGTGTGTAGTATGAATGCAAGCCAGACATACTATATTTGCCATGTTGTCATTGTCAAATGACCTACCGGTGTCATGTTGCCTTATGGGATAGTAAAGTGCTCACTGAAAGCACAGTTCAGAATCTCACCAGAAACCTTTTGCCTATTTGTGATCCATGAAACATACTACTCTGTTCACATACAGTTGTTTGCCTATAGCCTATAACAGGTCAGAGTCAATTATCCCATTTATGCTATGGTTACCTGACCTCAAGACATTGTTTAAATGTTGTATTTCAAGACATTTGTCAGATTTTTGTCCTTAAAATGCTGTGTGTAGGACTAATTTCTTACACATTTCATTCTATGCATCCATTGCTAATTCCAGAGCATCATTTTAGAGCTAGTAAAAGAGGCTTGAGCCATTGACTAATGCAGTTATTAGAGAGAGAGAGAGAGACAGAGATTAAGCATGTGCCAATTACCTGAGTCTGTGCATCTCTCAACAGTGCTCAACAGCAGCATCTCTAGTAATGGTGAAACTATATTTTAAGTTTACATGCTTCAAGAACATGGCCAGCATTACCTTGCTTGTGAGAAATGTCATGTAACTTTAAGTTACTAATCTATTTAACTGATAACATTGTCAAAGCAGCGCTGACAACAAGTTTCTGTGTGACTGTGTGCGTACAACAGACCCCATAGTATAAAATAATGTAACAAAAATCAATCAGTGATAGGATTATGCACTCATATTAGGAGAAAGAGTATTACGCAATAGAAAATATATAATTATATAATAACAAATATTAACTGGTAAAGTCATTGCATCACTGTACCTGCTGTTAGAAGCTCTGGTTGCTGTAGAACAGTCGGTGTTTTGATGCATGCGCTTAGGACTGCACATACTCATTGGCTGGTCTAGCCTAAAAAAATATGTTTGTTTGTTTTTTGTTTTGTTTTGTTTTATAGATGTGCATAGATGTATTTAAAGGTGCAATAGCAGATATTGGAAAATGCTAACTTTAGCCCAATAGCACTAAAAGCGAACGTCCCACCCTCCCTGCAAATCGCCGTCCAAAGTCACGCCCCCTGAACCCATGAACGCACACAGACTATAAGACCAGACAACATTACTACAATACATTGTAACACCGAGTTGAAATGTTCATGAACATTTCTTGGTCCTACGCCTTTCACAGAATATATAAATAAAAATGTATTATGACCACTTAACTTAAGCCACAGAAAGACAAACATTCAGCTTAGGGAGACATTACATAGGTTAACAACACTTCAGGACAAATAATGTTATTAAATGGAAAACTGAATGATCGAATAAAAAGTTTATTTTTAATGCTGCTAAGAGGATCAACTGCTATGTATACACTGCAGAATCTCAGGAGAGACACCCTTTAGAATAATTTTTCCATGTGCAGGGTACTACATTCCCAGCCAACATTTGTATGTGGGGCCCATATGGGTATGAACTGGGCTGAAAAATGAGCCCCATATAGGATTGTCCGCGGGTTCCGTAATGGCCCCATGTTAACTGTCCACGTGGATTTCATATAGGATTGAACTTGTCACAAAGTGGGACCCAACTGGGCAACATGCACAAGACCCATCTTGGTCCCAGCTTTAACCCAGCTAACATTTGATTGTGGGGCCCATGTGGGTTTGACATGGGCTGAAAAATGGGCTCTATATGGGATTGTCCGTGGGTTCCATAATGGCCCCATGCCAATTGCCCACATGGATTCCATATGGGATTGCACTTGCCACTTGGTAGGACCCAACTGAGAAACGTGCAAGACCCATCTCGGTCCCAGCTTTAACCCAGCTAACATTTACATGTGGGGCCCATGTGGGTTTGAAATGGGCTGAAAAATGGGCTCTGT
>JAHKKF010480225.1:0-21954 GCA_019740295.1 Labeo calbasu | reverse complement strand
AGCTCTAAAGTCATTAAAATATTCAACATATTTAGAGACAAGGCCCTTTGAGTCAAGTTCAGAGGTCATACATAAATAAAGATATTCAGGGGGTGAAAGAAGCAAATACTTTGTCTATATTTAAATCTCCTATAGACAGAACTCCTTTTTCTTTCCATGATAAAAAGGTTCTATCCATCTGTGAGTCCAGTCCATTTTTGAGTTCTGTGTGAAATTTTATCTGTTTTTGTGTGTGTGTGTGTTCTTGTTGCAGTGCAAACAAAAACAATAAGCACATGAACACCAAAACATTTGCAACTGGAACAATTTTCTGAGAGCATTTTCTAAAAGAATTGCAAGGGTGCTGATATTTTTGGCCATGACTGTATATATAAAGGCAGTTCCACAAAAGGATGTGTAATTCACTCAAAAATCTTTTCATACACTACCTTTTATTTTAAACTTGTATTATTTATTTTCCTACACAAATAAAACACAAATTAGAACATTTACATAGATGAATGTTATGGTCCAAACAACACTAGACTCTACTGACTTTAAATTTATAGGAAATATATGAAAGAAATGCACATGCAGTTTAAAATGACATGGTGGTGAGTAAATAATCACACATATTGGAAGAACTGTCCCTTTATTTACGTTATTTAAACAAAGGGTTTGATGGAATGTCTTGGGGTTTGAAACATCATGGTCATACTTACAGTTTTATATTAAAGCAATACAGGCATCAATATAACTTCATTCCCACAGCACTGAAGCAGACTATCTAAATGCATTAATCTAGTCTAAGAATCAGAACACTTTGGCAGACTGGAGAGTGCTTCATTTACTTGGTTATATAAATTTTTATGTCAGTAGGCACTGTTCTTGTTATTACAGCAGAAGCAATTGACATCTGCATAGTATAAGTGGCCAGTGGTACAGCGATAAAAGCAGCTAAACCTTTATATTAGAAATATAATGGATAAATCAAGCCAATATTTTGCAGAGGAACAGTTATTACCTTTAATGGTATAGCACTCGAGAGAGCTGACGTAACCTTTCGCAGCTGAAATAAGAAAAGCCACAGGTGATTATGTTGTGTTTATTAAGCGTTTACGTTGATGATCAAATGCAAAGAAGCTGGTATAACACAGTCATGTTTATTGCTTTTTTAAAATATTTAATTGTTTTAGTCAGCTACTGCATAGTAGGCCATCGGTTCCAGTGAACATGCTTTAGCTGGTAAATCACTCATTTCCATGAGTAATCAAAGGCTATTGAAAGGTTATTCATAGACAAATTAACTCAAGAAACTTCATTTGGTAGGTCAAAACCTTCAGGTCCACTGGAGCCACACTGAGACACAGAAGAGACTCATTTCATACACACCAGTGTTTCCATGTGCAGAGGGAAAACAGACAACGTTATTTTGATTATGACTTTTTAATGAACCATTTATTAGTTGTGTAATTAAAAAAAAAAAAGTTCCCTCTTCTTATTTTAGCATTTAGGTTTTATACAAAAATAACCCCGGGTCAAGAGCAGTGATGATTACTGAGTAAAGCATAACTCTTGGAGATGTAATGGAGGGCTGTCATTGGATTCCTCTCTTTCACTAAAGAACAATGATCCATGGATGTTCTAACGATAATTGCAATAGCCGCAAGAATTTCCTCACTCATGGGAACCATCATTATAACTTCAAAGTGTGTATTTAGGGTTGCATTCACAGGAGAGGAAACACTATCAGGCTTTAATTGTAAGGCAGTAATTATACCTTTTACACAACCACGGGCTATCTGCAGTAGCGTGATATGATAAACTAGGGCTCTTGATTAGTCTTTTTAAAATCAACTCTTCTCTTGTCAGATTGTAAGTAATGGTTAGACGTTTGCATACATTTAAAAGACCTTCATTTTGTTGATTGTGCTACAAGCATAGGGGGGTTAACAAAGCTAGGCTCCATATGGCACATGAAGTATAGATACTGAGACTTGATACTAACTATATATAAACATTATAAGATCACCAAGTCTGGAACTCTGGACAGTTCTTTGCTGCAAGTTTTTTTTTTTTTTTTTTTTGGTGGATTTATAGTACATAGACTAATTTTCTCATTACTGTTTGTAGTCTATCCACATAGAAAACATTTGCATATACACAAGTGATCTGTATAATGAAAAGCAATAACAATAACTATATTAAAGACTTTTTCTTTCATTCTTTTTTTCTTTCTTTTTTTTGTGGAACAGGCATTTGAAAAAGGAAAAACAACAACAAAAAAAACACCATCGCTCCCCTGAGTTTTGAAGCATTGGCCAAGCATTTCTGTACTTGTGTACCTTTACAGTAAATGTCTTTCCCAAAGGTGTAATGTACAGTAGATTCAAAAACAAACATGTAGCCAATCTTTTACTTACATATAGTCTGATTAGCATATAACATGGAGATTTTTGTTTTCTGAAGAAAATTTAGTTATTTATTTGCTTGCTTACTTTTACAATGTCAACTTTCCTAACCTTTTTTAAATATATGCTAAGTTTTTTATGTAAATTCTTAAAGCGGTCATGAACTAAGAAATCTAAATTCTCTTGATCTTTTGACATATACATAAGAGGTCATTGAACTACAAAACATCCTTTAAGTTTCAGAACCTAACACTTTCTCATTAGCTTATAATAAATCCACACTGCCAAAGTGACAGGTTGTGGAATGAGCCAGTTTATGATGTAATAGTGTGATTAAACACCACCTCCACAGAAGTTGTTCAATTCCTGGTTCTACATCACAGTCTATTTAACCCCACCCACTGATTTGTGCATGTATTGTAAATAACGAGCGAGGCAAATGCAGGTTTACGCAGACATTAAATTATAAAGATGGCTCCGAAGACAACAAGATGCTGTATAGTGGCACAGTCTTTGCATTGCCTTCTTTCTGATCCAAACATTAGGAAAGAGCAGATTAACTTTTTTTTTTTTTTTTAATGAAGATCCAGGCCACATCAGTAAGAACATGGTCCTTTGTTCACTTCATTTGACAGCAGATTCATTTAAAACAAAGCACAATTTGACGCAGAATTTTCAAAAAGATTGAAACTAAACGCAAAGAGCCATGTGAAGCCGTGGACACAGGAAGTGAGACAACATTATGCGCCATAGCTGAGCACCATGACTTTAGTTGGGCCGGACACCAGCACACATGCCTTGCGTGAAGTCGGAAGCCAAAAGGTAAACAAAGATAGTAGCGGCCATGAGTAAAATGAGTCGGTTGGAATAAAAACACCAACATACTCTGGCAGATTGGATTGTGAGGCTTTTCATGCCCAGTTTGAGTTATTGGCCCATGCGTATGCTTGGTCAAAAGAACTGAAAGTCCTTCAGCAACCTCTCTGCTTGGCGGATGATGCACTTTCATGCTTGTTGCTGCCTGACACTAGTGAGAGGGCTGATTATGATGCACTGGTTGGTGTACTGAGGTGCCGCTTTGACAGTTTTCTGATCTGTGCTCCTCTGTTCTGAGCAGGCTATAGTAAAAATGCAACAAGCAGGTATAATAGAGCCTTCAGAAAGTCTCTGGGGATCCCTGGTGTTCATGGTTCCCAAAGGGGCGTGGGGGGAGTTGAACTTTTGTGTTGATTACCAGAGACTTTGTTGAGGTATTGCAGGTTTTCATCATTAGACTTGAGGAGTGGGTATTGGCAGGTCCCTTTGACACCAAGAGCTCGACCCAAGATGGCACGGGTAAAGGTCTGTGGAAATTTAGTGTCCTCTGGAGAGGATCGGCAGGACTCAAGCTACATCCTGATAAGTTTCAGTTTTTGGGCAGAGAAGTGACCTTTTTAGGTCATCAAAATGATAGTGAGGGAACTGGCATGGCAGAGGACAAGGTAAGAGTCATACAGGAGTTGAATCGCTTATTGGGTCTGGTGTCCTACTACAGGAAGTTTGTTCAAGGTTTTTCCTTTATTGCTGCCCACTTGTATAAGCTCCTGTAAAAAGATCATTGCTTTATCTGGTCAGAGGGTTGACAAAAACTTTCAGTACTCTGCAACAGGCCCTGATGTGCACGCCCATTCTGGCACCCCCAAACCCCCTCCTATCCTTCATGCTACATACGGATGCAAGTAAGGATGCAGTCAAATCCAAAGTGTGGCCAGAGGGAGAGTGAGTAGCCTACTTCAGCAAGTTGCTAAGCAAGGCTGAAAAGAGGTATTGTGTCACACCTCAAGAACTATTGGCCACAATGTCCACCATCAGGCATTTCAAGTATCTGTGGGGTCGGCATTTCACCATACACTCCGATCATGCCTCGTCGCAGATGCTAATGACGTTCAGGGAGCCAGAGAGAAAGATGGCTCATTGACTTGAAGTACTACAGAATTACTAGTTCACTGTGACACATTGTGCAGAGACATACTAAAGCAATGCAGATGACCCTGTCAAGACGCCATGTAGTGAGCAGGAATGTAGGTGATGTGAACGCAGGGAAGCCAAAGAGCATGAACTGAGCTGAACAGAGGCAAGGCCCAGACCTACAGCCTGTTATGCCTTGGGTAGGATTGTGTGCCAAGTTCAAGTGTTTGTGGCTGCTGGTTGGGGTCCTTCAGTGAGAGTGGGTTGTGCCAGCAACAGTAGAGAGGAGATGGCAAATTGTAGTGCCTGGGGATATGCAAGAGATGGTTCTAAAAGCTATGTCTCTGCAGGGTCTGGTCATTTTGGCATGATGAAGACCCTACTCCATTTGTGTCAATCCTTCTACTGGGGGCAGATGAAGCACGATGCGGAAGACTTCTGCAGGCATTGCAATCTTTGCACAGCTCACCAATGACCACAGGGTCTCGGGCCCAGGTCCAGCAGTTTCCTGTACAGGAGCTGGACTTCTTGGCATTCCCACAATCCACACAGAAGAATTGTTTTGTCTTGACTGCAATGGATTACTTTACCAAATGGCCTGAGTCTTTTGTTGTAGCTGATCAACAGTCGGGGACTACTGCCAATCCCTTGATTGAGGGCACGTTTAGGAGGTTTGGTGTCCCTCAGAGTATCCATAGTGATCAGGGGAGAAATTTTGAGTCCAGGGTATTCTCTACCATGTGTGAGCAGCTGGAAATCAGTAAGACATGCACCACCTCCAAAGTGACAGATTTTTGGAGTGCTTTAATAGGACACTAGCTGAACAGTTGTACATCCACTTATCAGCATGACTGGGACACACATCTGGCACTAGTCCTAATGACATGTCACACTGCAGTTCAGGACTCAACCTTGGGTAGAGAAATCAGAACTGAGCTGGCCTTTGGTCAGCCTCCAGATGCTCCACTTGTTTCTGCAGGGCCCAAATATGCTAGACAGCTCCAGGACCACTTGGATTCAGCCCGCATGTATGGCAGGAGGCAGGTGATGAGTGCAGGGATACAGCAAAAGAGGACTTATGGTTTGCATACCTGGGGGCACCACTTTTGAGATGGGTAGTTAGTCTGGGTTAATAGTCCAGTTAGTAAGAAAGGGAGATGCCTAAAGATGGACAGCCACTGGGTGGTACCGTGCACAATACTGGAGAAACTGGGCAAAGCTGTGTATCGAGTGCAGTTGTCTTCCCGGGGAGTGCAAAGTTGTACTACAGTGTGACAAGCTGGCACCGGTGCTCTGCATGACCACAGATTGGCACTGTATTTCCTTCACACGTCACAGTCTCAGAGGGAGTTAGAGGGGGTGACAGAAACAGCTGAATTGGCCAGGAAGAAACTTTAAGCTTAAAATTAAGAAAGTCACATCAAAAACAAATATTCTCTGATAAAGTAATCCTTATTAAAGCAACATAATGTCCTATGTCCTATGCCATAATGTCATAATGTGATCACACCCATGAGCGGCTCTGCTTTTCAAATTATAAACATGGACGCGTGGACATGTAAACACCCACATCAAGTGTAGAAACAAACAAAGTGTGAAGATTTCATCAAGTTCATTTTGGCTACTCTTTTGTTTTTTAAAAAACACGCTGAGATAAATGACCTAGAATTTACCTCAGAAGAAGAATGCGATGAAAACTCTACCACACCCAGTTCTCAAAAGTCTTGTGAACAAATGTTCTGTATGTGTTTTCAGTGACTTAAAAATTGTATTTTTTCACTAACCACGCATCAAAAACACAAATATGTACATTCATGCAGCTCACATATTATTATAGCCCAGTTTGTGATAATTACATGGTATTCAAATGTTAGAAATTAATATAATATAATATAATATAATGGAAAAAAAAAAAAAAAAAAAAAAAACACACACACACACACACAAATGTCGGGGCATGTCAAAACTTCTCCTCGGGCCCCAGAGGGTTATGGTTAGAGTGTAGGGATTAGTATTTGTTTCTGTTTCAGTACTGTATTGGAAATCACTACTGAGATTGACTTGACCAGTTAAATTTTTAAACTCAGTTGTGGGCCAGGGTTTGCGCTTAATTTTGCGATGAAGCTGAAGTGGCAACAGATCATTTTTTACATACTGTGACATACATCTGAGTGTAACAGATTAATGGAAAAGAAAAAAAAAATTAGGACAGGAGTGCATCATTGTTGTTTGATTGGATGTTGAGATGTGGACGTGACACTAAAAAGTGGAGGCAGATAAACGTGAGCTTGCAGGGGTCAACGCGTTCTCACTTCCAGCTCATCACATATTGACATTTGGTCAGGACCCCTTGGCGTTGCTTTTTGACCCTCAAGGTACTCCTTTAGTGCCATTTATCAATGCACGGAGGTATCCTTCTAGTGTCCTCAGGGTCCTCCATTGTTTTCAATTCAATTCAATGTCTTTATGTAATGATTTGCATGCATTTGTAAAAAATATAAATTATTTTATATAAATTCATACTTTCATTCGAACACCTAACCCTACCCCTACCCTAAACCTACCCACTTCTGAACAATATAAACTAGGGCTGTCAGTTTAACTAAATTAATTTGTTACGAAAAAAATAAAATAAATAAATAACGCGATTAAAAAATCTGAATGCAGTTAACACACTGGCCCCACCCCCAGACCTGTATGTCATATTACATTTCATATAGTTGACTGTTGACAAATATGATGCAGGGCAACAACTCCATAAATGCAGTTATGCCCTAAAATTCAAGATATTGGTGCAGGTTAAAAAAATGGTCCTGTATGTGTTTTGTCTTATATTTATATATATCACATATCATACAATATCACACAATTTTTGCTCAATTTTGCAGAGAACATATCACCTTTGAAGCCATAGCAGAATTGTAGCATGTCTCTGAGCAACATAGCAATGTTTAGTTTCAGAATAAATCAGCGTCAATGATTCAAAGGCTGATTCATAAAGAGAGCCATTTACTTAATTCCTGAATGAATCAGCCGTCTGAACGAATCGAATGAATGAATGGGTGACTCGTAACGACATTTATGGCCAGCTGCTGGCAGATTTAGTTTCTAATTTACAGTATAATTTAATGATAATAATAATAATAACAACAACAACAACAACAACAACAACAGGCTGAGCATTTTCAGAGTGTAATGCTTGGTGAATTGCTCCCTGCTGTCCTGGCTGGGTGTTTGCTTCGAGAAGCTGCCCCGGCCAGGACGCGATACTCATGTCTTGCCCCGAGGGGCTTCCTAAGATTTGAGTCATCCACTCAACCATCATGCACATTCTCCAAGTTAAAGCTCCTCTCGCTGAGGCGTTAAGGGGCTTCACTCCTTAACTCCACTCTGCAGTTCAATAGATGGTTAGGCACATTTGGACCCCCCGTCACACTGCCCTTATGGGCAAACCAGTGAATTGCCCCTCCGAGGAGTGGGTTTGAGTACGCTGCTTTCCCTGAGGTACTGAAGTGAGAGGTGTTTCTGTGAGAACAAGGAACGATAGATCTTCAGACATGAATGATTATTGGGTCCCGTTGTTTCTTCAGGTTCTTAGGGTCTGGTGAAATGGGACCCATGCTTTCTATCGAGACTGAGAGTGTAGCACACAATTTGCACACTTTTCTTAAATCCTGCATGGTATGGGATACGTGCTGCCAGCTTCATACCCTTTCTCTGAGTTGGTTCAGGCTCCTGTTTCACCTTGGACTCCACTCCACTTATGTATCATTGCCGATACCTTCCTGAACAGGGTGTTGCGACCAAGGATCTGCCGAATCAGTTCCTTGAGCAAGCGCATCCAGAGATGACGGTAGCTCTCTGGGTAACAGACCAGGGTCCAGTTATTGTCCTAGACCCTTGGCCGTATCCCCTTAAAGGAATCTCTTAGTTTCTGATTCCAAGCCTTGAGCTCTGCCCCAGGTTCAGGTTCCTTCAAGCCCAGCCCTTAACAGGTAAGTTCTTTGAGGTATGTAGCTCAGGCCTGTGGCCGAGGGGTGTCACTGACAGCCGTCGAACAACTCCCTTAGCTTTGGTAGAGTTGTTACTTAGTGCTCGCCTTTGTGCTTGGCATGTACTCCCCTCAGCACGGCAGCGTGGATATACCATTCCTTATAGCGACCACCAGAGGACGCAGTTCAATGTTCCCACGAAAGGGAATGTCTCAGGTTACGTATGTAACCATGGTTCCCTGAGGAGGGAACAAGACACTGCATCCTCTAGAAGCCTTGCCATGCTTCGGACACAAGCTTCAGATGAATAAACGGATTGTTCTCCCAACTCCCTGAGATGTTTCATGGGGAAGAAGAAAAAAAAATAAATAAATAAATAACAGGTGGTTTTAAGCCAATTGCTAGGAGCTTGCTAGAGTGTTTTGGGTAAGTTCTAACTTATTGCTAACTAGAAGAACTCAATTCAGAGAACCCACCACCATGCAAGGGTGGTCTGTATGATTCAGTTTTCTATTTGCTACTACATCACTAACACACTGTGGTCATCAGCAGCAGCAACTGCATGAATTCTACATATCCAGCCCAGATTTTCTAACCACACATATATACACATCATCTGCATATGTGCAAAAACTTGATTGTGATTGATGGCAAGACTTACAGATGGAAAATGGCAATAAAAACAGCAGAAGGCAAAAGTGAAAGGGATGTTTTCTGAAAGGTGGTCAGTAGGGGTGTGACGAGACACTTATCTCACGAGACGAGACGAGACACGAGATGTGATCTCGTAGGTATCTGTTCTACTTCTAGAGGTCAGAACTGTCCGTCTTGACTGCACTTATTTCACTCCTCCCCTCACTGCAGCCGCCTACTCTCGCCTATATTTCAGGCGAGGCAAGGCGCATCTCAAATAAGCCTCTTGTCACATCCCTAGTGGTCAGTAAATACTAATTTTGTCTCATGGCCAGTATTTTTTAAAGCTACTGTGTGTAATTCACAATGTTGCTATGTGGTTGCTAAGATGTTCTGAGTAGTGATATTTGCAAAATGATTCACTGCTGGTGAAAACTCTGTAAATGCAACAAAAACTCAGGCCAGCATGCATAACAATAGCTTTACAAACCCATTACAAGTGTTCTACTGAAAGTATGATCTATGAATGCAGGATCTGTTTTTTTTGTTTGTTTGTTTTTTAAATGGCTTGGATGGTTTGATACTCAGATCGAACCACCGATTTGAAACAAACGATTCGTAAAGGTTTCAAAGCTTCATGAAGTTCTGAGTTGTTTCGTACTGACCCATGTCATCTCTGTGATATTCTGATTGTAAATTCAGTCTCTTTAACGTAATAGCCCAAACACATAGAAAAGTCACGTCACAGGTTTGTTCAAATTCTACTGATGAGCACTAATTGCAAATCTTTGAAACTACACTTTACAATATCTTTTAAAACTATTTGTGACTCTGGACCACAAAACCAGTCATAATAGTCTTTTTTTTTTTTTTTAATTTAGATTTATACAGTTGAATAAATAAGCTTTCCACTGATGTAAGGTTTGTTAGGATAGGACTATATTTGGCTGAGATACAACTATTTGAAAATCTGGAATTCGAGGGTGCAAAAAATCTAAATTTTGAGAAAATCGCCTTTAAAGTTGTCCAAATGAAGTTCTTAGCAATGCACATTACTAATCAAAAATTAAGTTTTGACACATTTATGGTAGGAAATTTACAAAATGTCTTCATGGAACATGATATTTACTTAATATACTAATGATGTTTAGAATAAAAGAAAAATCAATCATTTTGACCCATACAATGTATTTTTGGCTATTGCTACAAATATAAATTTGTGAGTTAAGACTGATTTTGTGGTCCAGGGTCATTTAGCTTGTGTTTTATACACTGACTATGAAACTGATTTTTTTTTTTTTTTTTAAAGACAACTTCAGACAGCTCCAACTAAAAAATGAATCAATGGATCACATCACAGAGTTTGTGGCAGATATTTCTTTGAGCGTACATGAGGGGAACCAGCTAGCCCTACACAGGCATTTGCTTGTACACAGACGGTTTACCCCATAACGTAAAAGGCTCACGTTGAGAGGTCACAAGGGGACCAGAATGGGGCTGCCTGTGCTATCAAATGGAGGTCACCAGGAGGTTGGCCCGAGAGCACCAGTGATTGGGCCAGCCGGCTGAGCGCAGCTGCAAACAAAGGCCCTTCAGACTGTTGCCCATGGACATCAGCAATGAAATCTCCATTATTTTGTTAAACTGTGTCTGAGGCAGTGCCCTCACTATTATGTCAGTGTCTAGGCTTAATGCTGATTCATATACTGCAGAGAAAATCCCAGATTAAGTCCAGATGGCAAGACCCACTTTTAGCAGTGAAACTGCAACACTTTAATGACCAGATAGGATCCTCATAAATGATAGTTTTTAAGCAAAATATTCATGCACATAGTAGAATATGGGCCCCTTTCCATCTGGCACTAACATGTGTTTCGTATCCTGATATTATCTGGATATTGTTTAGCTGCACAGCTTTTACACCTTGCATTCCAATGTGCCTCCAGTCTGATCGGGTAGAGAGCCAATCACACTTACCAGAACACTGCGTCCATATAAAAATTCTCCATCATTTCCTGAATTTTAAACTTTGAACTATAAAAGCTATAAAACGGTTTCCATCACTTTGAGAGATGGGGAAAAAAAGGATCAGGTCTATTATGTTTTTTTACTTTTGAAACATTCCCACAGTAAACATTTCCAAAAAGGATTAGAAAAAAAAAGGAGAAAATAAAAGCAGCCTGTAAAATTAAGCAGGGGGGAGATCTGAGTTTTACAATTTAGAGTTTCTAAAAGTGGTCATGTATAATAATTTACAGGATATTTTTCAGTACATCAGGTGAGCAAATCAAAAGCTGTTTTCTTTTTCATAGGTTTTTCTGGAAAGCAAAAACCAGCAGCACATTACAAGACTAAAATGACATAACTGTGTTATTGTATTTATTTTATTAAACAATGAAATTAAACAATGAAAATTTCTCAAATCAATGTTCTTGTGAAATAGTAAAATGAATCATTTTCAGCTGACATGCTTTCAGTCATAATGCATGGTTTTAGCTCTGTAATTCATCCAATGTACACCTAAAGGATTTTTTTAAATCAGTTATTGCATACATAAAATACCACACAGGATAGCTGAGTTACTCATAAAACAGTTTAGAGGGTCTTATTGTCATTTATTGTTATTTAAATGGGAACAGTTTTTCATTTTCGTTTTGTGTACAGACAGTGTTGTGAAAAGATCTCCACAAAATTGAC
Organism: Labeo calbasu; assembly: GCA_019740295.1. Lineage (NCBI taxonomy): Eukaryota > Metazoa > Chordata > Actinopteri > Cypriniformes > Cyprinidae > Labeo > Labeo calbasu. The sequence continues at coordinate 10,295 of JAHKKF010480225.1, read as the reverse complement.
TAAAAATTCATGCCAGGGCAAAAGTTGTCAATGTTACTTTCTAAAGAAACAGTATGCACCTGCACACATACTTATAGACTGAACATGTACACATTAGCATGATGTTTTCACAAATTTGCATTTTGTAGTTTACCCGAAGCCAATAACGGTATTGTTTTTTTTTTTTTAATTGCACTTACAAACATTTTTGAAGTGCAGTGGTTTTTTTTAGTTGAAAATCTTTTTTTTTTTTTTTAATATAGGTACAAAAGGTTAGACCTATGTTAACTATGTCAGTGATTAAACGAGTTTTGTTGTGCAGTGCATGAGAATAAGCTATTTCTTTAGCCATTTGGTGTTGTGCAAGGATTTATTTATCCATTTTTGTTGCTCTCAGCTTTTACCGATAAGAATTTTGCTTTCAATCATCCATCTGTCCTTCAGTGCTGACCTTCCCAGGTGAGTGAATACTGTTGCATTTCCAAGAGAGAGAGAAGAAACGCTAGGTGAGCTTTCCCACAAGCAAAAATAATGATTAGCCCCTCGAACTGGTGCAATGTAGCTTAATAACATTTTCTTCACTGGTATCAATCTAAATTGACATTGTCACTAACCACTACAGCAATGGCAAGACTAGGCAAGTGCACATATTCAGATCAAGAACCCCTTACAGCTTTCAAAAAGAGGGGAAAGTCAAAAAATTTGCTCCAGAAGCACCACTGAGAAATAAAAAAGGCTAATTTTCAAATTAAGCCAAGTGATTTGGGGAAGGAAAAAAGGGTCAGTCGAAGAAGAAGTGTGTAGTGTGAGAGGATCAGCTGATTTCCATATTAATTGAAGGAGATGTGTGTGAGCCGGAGAGGTGAGGAGCTCTTGGCTGTGCTGCAAAATTATCCTCGGCTCCACCAGTCACTAATGGTTGAAGTACCCAAACTCAGCATGACTAATAAGACACAGGGGGATGGAGAGGGACTGCAGCACGTCCTCTGAACACAGCGGCATCAATCACACAAAGGAAAAACAAGGCAATTAGCGACACCACAAAAAAAAAAAAAAAAAACCTTAATTACTTTACTAGTTGTAAGCAGAAACCTTACACATTGGTTGTGCTCCCAAAGCTTGCAAAAGTTGCTAATGCTAAATATGCTTAGCTTGTGACATCCATATGGATGTGTTGTGGTCTGCGCTATATCGCCGCTGTTTACTCAGATAATTGGAGCGCTGTACCTTTAGGTCATTACTGACTTCAGCGGTACATCTGAGAAGTGGGTGCTGTTTTTAAAGCCAACTTGATAATCAAAACTGACCTCGCTCATTTTTTTTTTCCCCAATACATGTTCCTTGCTGTATTGAGCATGAGTTGTACAATAAGTACAATAAATACCGGTAATTGTATAAGTGTATGTTATTCCCCCAAAATGTTTCTCTACATAATCTTTCAACAACCTTTAAAATGATTTTCCTTTTCATCTGATGACACCTGGTCATTGTCAACTGATGTTGTCAACTGGCTGCTGTTAAATTATGTAACATAAAACAGTGTGAAAATTAACTTTTATTTGTGGCTTTCTTAACGACATATATTAATAAAGCTCAGCAGTTATGAAATATGATCGTGGAACTCAGAGTTAATGAAGTCCAACAGTGGATCTTTACAGTCTACTGAGAAAAATATAAATCACACTTATTATTCAGAAAATCAATACATTGCATTTGTAAAGGAAAATACTAAGTATTAATAGGCAAATTCAAATGATTGTTTTGCTTTTACCAAACTGACAGCCCAACAACAAGTCTTATGTCTTTTTGATAACTTTGATTAGAAATTAGTTTTAATTTGTGCCTCAACCATACACTTTTTAGTATGATCTGCTCACTAAACACTGAATTTAGGTTTGGGCTGTCATAGTGACATTGTACCTGAAAATTGTATGTTTTCATATCAGTGAGATCATAAGAATTTATATTGCATCATTATACATTATTGCTATTTTAAAATGAAATATTATGGGGACTAGGTTGCAAATTTGTATTAATGCATACAATCTGATTATGTCAAGTTTTTTTTTTTTTTTTTTTTTTTTTTAAATACATCACAGACCTGCCCTTGAGGCTATCAGCTTTGAACATACTGAACATGCTAAACAGAATAAGTCTTCATATATCTTGTATTGCCATTTTTTTTTTAAAATAAAATTAACAATGTATTTGAGATTGTTATAAAAATAATCTGAATCGACTGACATCCACATGTTTTATTAGTTTTTGTATTGGTGAAGGAGGATCCAATTATCTGTTGTTACACCACACAGACTATTTCAAAGCAATAGCATAGCTCTTCAACAGCCAGGCCACGGTAGAGCTTGTAAAAGGAGGTTCATAACAGGTGAGATAATACACAGCAGAGCCAGGGCTTAACTATCTAATTTTCTGCATCTGATTGTGCATGACAATCCCACCGAGCCCCCATCATTGAACTCACTTCTATCAGAATCCCCATCAGCTCTTGCAGTTGCTGACTCAATGCCCGTCTGGTCCCAAGATGCAGGAGACGATTCAAAGTTCTTTCACTTTCCATTTGATTAAAGCCAGAATAAATTTACCTCAGGGCAGTTACGCAGAGGGAATCACAACCTGCGCTTCAACGAAACTTTATTGTTTGATAGACAAGGCTAGGGTTACGTTCCTTTTTCGTACGCACAACCTTTTTGAAATGGGAATCTTTCGTTTTTTGGTGACACCGGGAGATAAGGGTGCGTTATGAGTGATTTTTTTTTTTTTTTTTCTCTGACACATACTCTGATAACAGTTCAAAAGAAAGACATTATTCAAGCCCACTCATGGTGAACCTCGATGTTTATCTTAAAAGCTTTGATTGAATATTAAAACTAGTGCTGATATGTAACACTGATATTTAGCAAAGAAAACTGAGCTCATTCGGGATAACAAGACTTCTCTGATCTGTACAAAGCCAAGATGCATTGTAGAAAAAAGAATTATTAATCTGCTTTTTGACAATTTTGCATACAGTGCAAGATTGGATTATATATGGACACCTACGTACTTGACACTAGAGATAATGACAGAAACAGGCCCTTGATCTTTGCAACTTAATTCATTTGAAATAATTGGGATGAAAGGGGAAAAATATTTAAAATAGAGTTCTTTTAAGTTAAATTCACAGCCAGACTTCTGCTGCATTGCCTCTAAATGAGGACTGCGTCCTTAAAGAGTGATTTGTTACCACAGTGGTGTCAAATAGATTTCCATCTAATCCTCTCAATCACAAAATATGATATATGACAGCTGCATCTGCTATACAATACAACCATGACAAGCTGTGTTTACACAGAATTTCGAATGCTGTGTGGTGGTAGAAATGTGTCACACGGTAGAGAAACCAAGACATTCTCTATTCCTCATCAAAGAAAAACACAGATAAACGCAGGCATACATAAACCATATCAAATATGGTAACACAAACCTCAAATAATGTGACGTTTAGTCACGTGACCTGTGAAAAACAATGAGATTTGATATTAATTGAGGTTTGATGTTCAACATTCATGTCACCAAATTTAGTGTAGTCTGTGTATGCGCTGGGTGATCAATGGTTTGATTTTATAATGAATTTTGAATTATGATCAGCTCATTAAACAAAGCGTCAGAAATTAATTCAAAGGACTGATCTTTCAATCTATCAGTCAATTCATATAGATTCATTTCACACAATATTTATGTCTGTTTGGAACTTAAATTTGAATCTGGTTTCAAGTAAAGATTGTTTGGTCTATTATTAAAATCTTTAAATTAGCTCTAGTTCAAACCAAACAACCACATTTCTGGAAGCGAAAACTCTCCACCCTCAGCTTCAAAAGTCTCTCATTAAAACCGATTCTGTTCAATCTATAAAACTAGTAATGGGAGGAGACAGTAGTAACAACCACAGCAGCTCATCAATTTCTCTACATCCAGTGCAGTTCCAGTCACAGCTCTACACCTTTAGTATTTTCTTCTCATCTTACTACCTCTGTCATCTAAATACCCATCTGCCTCAGCTGCGTTAGTTGCCAGGACATCTGCAGCCTTACAAAACTTTGGAGGCAGTCATTTTTACACCTACCACAAGCTATTTTCAGATAAATTTGCAATCAGAACATCACAATGGAATTGAATTGGGCACCATATTGTACCCTTTGTACTCCCATCAGGGTTTCTCACCAGGTATGAAAACTTGCAAACGCATACAGACATACATAGGAATAAAGGCAATAAAAATTAAATATAAGGTTACATTTTAGTAATAGGGTTAGTAGAAGTTGACGTAGTTGCAAAAAAAAAAAAAAGTTTTTTTTTTTTTTTTTTCTTATCATGTAACCATTAAATCAATGTTAAATTAACTGTTAAATTAATTTATTGCATCACTTTAGTGCTGTGTGTTACCATTATGGTGTATAGTATTTGTGTGAATGACACTGTGCACCTTAGTATTAGTATTTACATCCTCAACTTGTGATGAGTGTTGATAAATCATATGACTTTCTCATCTCATCACAACTGGTTTTGGGTGATTGTCAATGTATTATTATTGTAGAAAAGATATTAACATTATATCAGTTAATGATTTATTTATTTATTATTTATTTATTTACTGTACATTTAAGTTAAATGTGCAAAGCCTAAAATAAATATAGAAGATACACAATAAACAGAATTGCAATGTACATACATGCTATTTATTCATGTACAGTTATACGAGATGAAGAATATATAGGACATGCTAGTGGAATGTGATTTAACAGATATTCTTTTAGCCACAAAAGCAAAAACGTAATAATTTGACCTTATGACAGCTTCACACAATCAGACTGTCATATCAATGCAATCAAAATAGGCGCTGAAATATCTGAAGGAAGTAATGCATCATAATAGACCTTTAGCCCCACACGGCAGCCCACCCTCAAGCATCAACAGATTAATTCCAGTCAACGGATTCTCTCCATTATCATTCACGCGAATATAAGTCAAAAGGGAGGTTGAGGAGCCATGCTTGCACAAGTAGAAATCACCCTTTAAAGTCAGGCCAATGTCATTGTTCCACGTTTCCCAATGCCTCTATCTATCACAATTATTAGCTTGTAGCCCTCTGTTTGAGTTTCCTATTAGGGCAGCACATAGCCTACCTGAAGAGGAAAGGACTGGATTTCAAAATGAATTGTGATCGGAGCTGTGGTCGAGGGTTTAGCATACATGCTCCAGTCACATTAAGCTGTGGAGCTCATGCGGGAGACATGGTTTTGCCCCCATCATTTCCTGTCATCTTTCCTCTTTGCAGAGAGACAATAGACAATCTACCCACCATTCAGCACATTAATAAAAGTCAGTCAAACGCCCTTTAAACAAAGTAATTATTGAGGCATCTTATTCGGAGCTCAGCCTTTAACCCAATCATTGTCAAAGCTGATCATATTTCTGGAGGCAAAAACTAAAAGCTGACTCAATTTCCTTCCAGAAAAGCACATTTGAGATTCTGAAAGAGACAGGAATAATATCCCTGGAATTGTAATCCAGTTGCTCTTCATTTTTGTGTACATGTCATGATTGAATTCAGTCAGTTTCTTTACCATGGACATTTAGTTTGTTTACAGTCAGTTTCCGATTTCTTTTGTTCTAGTTTTCCCGCCAGTCACTAGTTACCATGGACGTTCATTAACGAGCACACCTGTTTGTATTTAGCTCATCACCATTGTGTATTTAAGTTGTTCACTTTCTCTCCTTCCTTAGCCCTATGAGTAATTGTTTCTCAGGGGACATAAGGTATTTTCACCATTTACAAGGAGTAGTCAGTGATTTTATTGCCATCTGAATCAAGAATGTTGGTGTTATTCTCCGACCTCCCACGTGTAAATCCCCGGCTGAATTACCTACTGTTTTTTGACAAACGCCAAGATCGTGTGGTGATTTAATTGCCGAATTCACATCTTTGAGTTTACAAAAAAGTAGTTTGAAAATTCACAGTTTAAATCCTTTTTGTCCACTGCAGAACACCATATGATAGGTGTTGAGCTTCGGTGCAATTTGCATGCATTTTAAAGATGTACATTTATGCTGGAAATGTTGGAAAGTTTTTACAAGAACAATATTTCATCATCGTTCCACCACAGTGGCTGGAATGTTAAGAACAAAAAGGTGAAATAGAAATAAAGCACATCACATTTAAAATAAGCCATTATTCAGGCAGAAACAGGTGTGCAATACCATTTTAAAACATGTATTTTTATTGACGTCCACATGATAAACGATTACCATCCAAATATTGTTTGTGTCTATGTTTGCACGTTGTCTTGAGTTCGTTAAGTCTTTGTTATAATAAATATTACTTTTATTTGGAAACCTGACTGTTCTTCATCATCTTGGACAAAACGTGACAGAATACCAGAGCACCCAGAAATGAGAAGATTTATGGAAACTGCATCCATTAGCACTGCCCTTCGAGAGGCAATAAACTGATGGAAGAAGGGACTGTTTATTTTCCAGAGTGGCAGATCTATTGAGGAGTATGTTGAGTTTCTTAACACCGCCTGCAATGACATCTGCCTCATGGAGGGATTTAGGTGTGGGCTGGACAGCTGGCAACTATCGTACCAGTGGAAGTCTTGGTGGAGCTTGAGATTGAGGACTGGCTTATCGATTGGGACTCTGAGGCCCTGCTTCAAACCTTGTCTATTCGCTGCTTCTACCCAACCCTGAATCTACTGTGATCCCACTGGTTCCGCCCAGCCCTGAATCTCCTTGTTTTTCCATTGTCTGTCTGTCTTCCTTTTTTCAACTCTCCGCCTACTCCTTGTCCTGCCTCACAAACCACCTTGTTCTTCTCCTTCCTCATGGCCTTCTCAAGGGGTGCATAATGTCACAATTGAGTTCAGTTAGTTTCTTCTTCATGGACTTTTAATTTGTTCACAATCAGTTTCCAGTTTCTGCATATTCAGTTTTTCACTGAGGAGACAAGACAGTGCGTCCCAGCCATCAGCCAATCTCCATTCCCTCCTTCAGGGAATGCGGGTAACATACGTAACTAAGATTCTGTGATAGACTCAGCCTAGCTTGGGTGAAATCAATACAGATCACAGACGGCAGAGCTCTGCACTGCCTCACTGCGAGGGAAGACGTATCGTGGAAAATGTAGGATCACCCAAAGGGGAAATCACAACACATGGGCACATAGCCTAGCACAAAGGCTGACCCTGGCCATACACACAAGTGCTACACCTGGCATCTACTGCTCCGCCATGTCTGACTACAGAGGGTACTGGAGGAACTCCAAACAGGGTTTGCCATGAGGGGAACTTGTTTGTGAAGCAAATAAGTTAAGTGCCAATAACCGGTCCGTAGAGTGGAATTGCACAGAAAGTGTGACACACCGAGAGAGTCCTGGCTGGGTCTGCCTCATCCAAGAGCAGCACTTATAGGTTTGCCACCTAATCCCGCAAAGGCATGGTGGGAACTTTAGGCACGTTTCCGGGCCGGGTTCTCAGGATAACGTGAAAGTAGGCCAGTCCAAATTCCAAGTACGATTCGTTGACCAAAAATGCCTGCAGGTCCACTGCCCTCTTAACAGTAGCCAGTGCAGAAGTTTTAAAGGTATCCCTTTGTAAGGTCATTAGGACCAAGAAAAGATTTCAAGGAGGGTACCAGGTGAGGGCGGGAAGGAAACCCGTAAGGAAACTCATGATCGGGTCATGCTTTCCTACAGACTTACTGTCTACTACATTGTGATTTGCGGGGAAAGAAGCAACATACACTTTCAGGGTGGAGGGAGACTGGGCATGCCTGACTGGGCATCACCCGTCTTCTCGGGTTCTCCAATCAGCTAACAGGTTCCACTTTAAAGAGCAGACATGCCTTGTATGGATGGAAGTGATGGTTTTTACTGCCTAGATGTGAGATCACCTAAAACCTCCTCTTCCCGTTCGGAGACCAAACATGGAGGTTCTAGAGGTCTGGACGTGAGTGCCATAGGGTGCCCTGTCTCTGAGAAAGCAGGCCCTTCCTCAGAGGAGAGGGGCTGTTGCGAGAAGCATTAGTTCTGGAAGGCAGGTCTGTTTGGGCCAGAGCAGCGCAAAAAGCAGGACCTGCTACTGTTGGGCAAAGTTATCGGCCGTGTCACAGAAGGGGCCAGAGATCTGAGGCGGTTGAGAAATTTGTATTTGTTGGCCAAACTCATATCTGCCAGGTTCTGCTATAGGTGGCGCTCATGGACAACCAGGATGAACATTGCCTGACTCAGAGACAGTGCAGTCGCTCGTAGGGAGAGGTCCGTCACTGTGTACAGCTCCTGCATCAAACCTGGGTTGGAACTACCCTTGTGCAGTTGTTTGAGTGCCTTGGCCTGATAGATTTTCAAGAGGGTCATGACATGCAAGCCTGCCCAGAGGGCCATAAGCGCCATAAGCACGTGCCACAAGAATTTACAGGCCTAAGATGGGTGATGCAGATTACCCAACTGCATCACAACAGCACGCTTGACTCTACAGATCTCTACGTACCCCTTGGCCGCTCTGCCACCAAGGGTAGTGAGGGCAGAAGAGGCACTAGCTCCCAGAATAGGGAGCCCTCCACGACCTAGTGACCTCTTCATGCATGTTCGGGAGACGGAGGAGGCCTCTACTCGATCCCAACGGTCTCAGCAGCCTAGGAAGACATGGCTGTCAGCTCTGGATCTGATTCGGCCAACGCTATTTTCAACGCAAAGCAGCCGAGTCATCATGCCCAGAGGATGCTGATGCAGCAATCAGCATCCGATCCTCTGCCAGTGGAGATGCTACACTGTTAAAAATAAACGTAATTTTACATGTAAATTTCTGTATTTTTTTTTTTACAGTATTTTACCTTTTTTTCATTATACGATGAAATACCTGTTGTTTTACAGATATTTTTCTGTATTTTAAATTTCCACCATTAAATTTACAGTTATTGTTTGTATTTTGATATTACATACATTTTATGTTTTTTAAAAGGAAATTTTCTGTATTTTTACAGAGTGATGTGTAATTTAACATAAAATGTCATGTAATAATTACAGATTATTCCTGTAAAAATAAGAAAAAATTTAACCACATATCATTTAATCAAAGTGTTTTTATTACCATTGAAGGTTGTTAATTATGTGAAGGTTAATGTGAGGTTTTAAGGTCAAATAATAGTATTTGTACATACAGTAGCCTACATTTACTGTTAGTAAACAGTATGTTTAAAGAGTGTGTGTACGTGCCCGTGCCCGCGCCCGCGCCCGCGCCCAATCCGCTCATTCAAATTTGAACGCAGATTCAAATTTGCCGCTAGTTTCGCGCCGCCCACGACGGTTGGCTGAGTTGTTTCTGTATTGGACAACAAGGATGCAACAGCGCGCGGGAATGATCTGAATTTATTTCAGGTCATTCATTCGGAAATATGTGAGAAAATAACGCGCTCTTTCTTCAGTGAGTCTGTTTCACCAACTACAACAAATTCGGACAATACTACAGCAGGCATCATCACAACCACTGAGGTAAGTCTTTCATACAACATGGAAACGATATTTTTATAGTGTAGCTGTGCATTTGTGTTATTTAGTTTTGAAGCTAACATTAGCATTTCTAAACAAGTTTTTCTTAGTTATTCGTATAAAAATCCGTTCGAGTGTATATAACGTTAAAGTCTTTGATTATCCGGAAGTTCCCGGCAGTTTTTCAAACTCTTAAAACGCGGGACATTTTGAAACGCTGAACGAGGCTAACGTTACCTAAGTGATATCAAAAACGTTAGTAGAATGAGCTGTTCACTTTATTGATTATGACTATGAACGCAGCATGATAACTTTAAATAGCAAGGTAGGCGCTTTCCCCCTTTCATATTCTCCTGTACATATATATTTTTTTTAAAGTACTCAGGATTTGGTCTCCATTGTCACTAATGTGTTGAGCGTTTTGTAATGGTTTTCTATGGGAAAACGCTCAATCTAACTTGCAATTAAAAAGCGTTGCATTCACATTCTGGGCACATTTGCTCGCCTACATCTATATTATGCACGTGTAAGTGCATATTTTAGTCTTATAAGTAATAATAATTGTTATAATCTTTGTATTCTGATTAGGGATAAAACGCACATCTTGAGTCCTGAGGCTGAGTAAACTGTCATTACATATGGGATCATTGATTATGAAAACTGCATCCATCCTGGACAGTTAACGTTACACTGCTACTGTAATATGATGCAGCTAAGTCAAAGTAAGTAATATAAGTTTACTTTCTATAAATTGAGCTAAAGTCACATGGTG
>JAHKKF010480202.1:0-17521 GCA_019740295.1 Labeo calbasu | reverse complement strand
AAAAGAGCAGAATACAAAAAAATAGACTGAAAAACGGAATTTGAAAATAAATAAATAAAACTGATTTCAGAGAGCCCTACTACAGCAAATCAGCATATTAGAATGATTTCTGGACGATCGTGCCACAGAAGACACTGCTAAAAATTCAGCTTTGCATCACTGGAATAATTACATTTTAACAACTCATTACAACTCATTGACAGCCTTAAGTTTACACTGAAAAAAAAACACTAGAAAATGACACAGATGATTAGACTGTTCTGCTTTCTTGCAATCTCACAAGATTTTTTACCCAATTTTAACCAAGATGACAAAATTAAAAATGTAAAAAAAAAAAAAGTACAAAAAAAAAAGCCCATTTGCAAAGCCTGAAAAGGAATGTAAAAGATCTAAAAGATATAGAATGTAATCTGATCTAAGCTGAATTTGACAATCTGTTTTTGACAATTTTAAGGCTTGCTTTCACATATCTTCCACACATTCAACCCCTATATATGATGTTTCAATCTCAGCCTGACACTTTCTTCCCGCATCATACAATCCTTTCTGTAAACTTCTCAGGCCACTAAGTATGGCTTGCGGGAACGCTGGTGATGAGCTGTTTTTGCAGCCTCTTTCTGTTCAGTGCTGCAGCCTCGCATTGTTTGCTGCATAACAGCGGTGCCAAGTTCCACAGCTGCATGCACCCCAAACACGGGCAGAATATGCACGCACACACACACACACACTGCATGGTGACAAATCCTGGTCTGTTTCCAGACTTTCAGGCCACAGTCAGTAGCAAAATGTCTCTTAAAAACATTCAATGAAGTGCATAGGTTATTTTGACACACTTGCAGGGCAAGCAGCCAATCTTGAGCTAATAAATGCTGATTTAATTGTAGGGGTCAGGTGGATTATTCCAGAAGGCAAGACAAGGCGTTGTGCAGTGTGATTTCTTTCCAAGAGCCACTCAGCACTTCTTTGACTAAGGACCCAGAGCTGCCTCTGCAGTGACACTGGCATTAAACAGCGTCCAACTAAAGGGAGCAAAGCTAAAACGGGAGTTCTAGGACTGTGGGCAAAAGAAATCAGTCCCTGTAGAGAAGCTGGCACCTGAAAACCGATCGCTCGTTCGAGAAAGAACCGCTTGGAGATATAAGCATCTGACATGATCAAGTCCCTTTCATGTACACTAGATGCAAATTGATCCTAGATCCCACATCCTCAGTTTGAATAATTCATGTGGCACATGGGCAGCTGCCGTGCACACGGCACCTGAGGAATTGTACTACTGTAACAACTAATATGTACAGTATGTAAACAAATACCAAGGTAAAAACAACAGAAGTGCTTTAGCATAAAAGCTTTCCATTAGGAACCTAAATAAAAGTACTCAAGACTAATGGGATTGAATATCCTGTGTGTGCTTAGTGAAAAATTACACTGACAGACCTTAGTACTTTAGTACAGAATCAAATATACAGTGACAGGGGACAAAAAATGGTGTTGTCACAAGACCGCACTGCCTTTGCGTCTTGTGATCCTCATTAAAACGACAACAGTGGGGATGTTCATTCAAATGAATTGGCAGAAATATACAACTGGCTGTTTAAAAGTAGAAAAATCAGAAATACAGACAAAAAGTTGTTCAAAATCAAATTGGTTTTCATTCTTGACACTGTTTTTGAAAAGCAGATAACAAACAGTACTATTATAAAGGTTCTAAACGTGTTATAACAAGATAGTTAATATATTTTCCATTTATAAATGAGAAAATGAAAACTTGAGTGTCATTTAAATGTTAATTTAAATGCAATGGAGTTATGAATCAGAACGAATCTTTTAAGTGAACAAATTTTTGTTTACTTAATTCAACTCATGTTTTCCATTCAACTCTCTCTGTTTTGAAGCACAAGAGTGCTTTCTCTCTTTAAAGACCAACTATAGAGCAAAGACAGGAGCATTTGACGAAATGGAGCATTTCAATGGTTGGACTTATTTGAAGGAGTAATATTTAAAAGGATCTATTGACAGAAATGCAACATAATATACACAACTACAGTTGAGGTCAAAAGTTTACATCCCCCTTTCAGAATCTGCAAAATGTTAATTATATTAGCAAAATAAGAGGGATCACACACAATGCATGTTATTGTTTATTTAGTACTGACATGAATAAGATATTTCACCTAGAAGATGTTTACATATAGTCCACAAATAATAGTTGAATTTATAAAAATGGCTGCGTTCAAAAGTTTACATACACTTGATTTTTAATACTGTGTTGTTACCTGAATGATCCCCAGATTTGTTTTTTTGTTTAGTAATAGTCATTTATGAGTCCCTTGTTTGTCCTGAACAGTTAAACTGCCTGCTGTTCTTAGAAAATCCTTCAGGTCCCACAAATTTCATGTTTTTTCAGCATTTTTGTGCTGAGCATCTTTTCACACTGAGGACAACTGAGGGATTCATATGCAACTATTACAAAAAGCTCACTGATGCTTCAAAAGAAAACCCACGCATTAAGAGCTTGGGGGTGAAAACTTTTGAACAGAATGGAGATGTGTATATTTTTCTTATTTTTACTAAATATCATATTTTTTGATGTTCCGGTAACACTTTTTCAAAGGTTTAAATAGACACGGGCGAATCGTTGTCATCTTGAATCAAGATTGTGATCTTTTAACAATTATTCATGCACCGCTAGATGCTGCTAAAATTTACTTGCAGCACCTTTAAGGAATACGCCTTTACCACTCAATTCGTGTATCAAGTCCGAACAAAACTTAAGCCGGCTACAGGCTTTGAACAAAGCACAACTAATTAAACTGGCAAATCTCATTTGTGAAAAAAGAACCTGATGACTGAATTAATGAAAGAAGGTTATTTTGTTCACTGAAGCCGTCTGAATTCTGTGTAGAGTTGACTAAATGGAGGAAACAGACGCTTAAACATTCTTTCTGCAGTCTATTTCTAGACAGAAATTAAATTAATTTGGATTTGTTTCAGCCATGAATCCCCAATAATAAATTGGTTGAGTGAATGACTTAATGACTCACTTTAAACAAGGTTTGTACAGATGCTGTCAAATGAAATTTGACAAACAAACAAACAAACAAACACGCTCGACTCGAAATTGCTCAGAATCCTGATCCGAAACAAATGATTCGCCATATTGCGCACCAAAGTCCTGATCAATCGCCCTCGGAAGTTTCGATCTAAAGCAAAAGATTTACAAACCCGATCCGCAGTTCAGATCTAAATCAAATTCTTTGCAATCCACACTCTGAAGTCTCGATCTGAATAATTATTTGCGAACCATCATTTCAGATCAGAACTCAAATTGTGGATCGCGAATAATATTGGAACTTATATTGACTTATATTGGAACTTTACGTATCGTGAATAATTTGATTGGAATCATTCAATTTACGAAATGATTCACAAACTCATTCTGATCTAAATCAAATTATTTGCGATACACAATCTGACTGGAGCGCTTCGAAATACGGAATCATTTTGCGATGCAATGATTTAACTGATTTAGAGTTTCAAGAAGCTCTGTTTCACCAATCACTAAATGTTTTTTTTAAAATGATTACAAGTGATGTTGAAATTCAAAAATGAATAAGTCTTTTAATTTGATCTGATTTTGCTAGTGAATCGCTTGAAATGAATAATCCAAGTCACAATCTCATCGGAGCGGTTCCAGCATATAAGACTCAATTGGTTCAGTTCATCTATCCCTCTTTTGTCATGTTTACACGACACTGTCAGTACTACTTGTTTAGCTCGCTAGTTTTCTGACATTAACTGAAATAAGCGAAAAAGGTATGATGTTTTTTCAGCTGTTGAATTTTTTTCGTAAAGATAAGTGCTTATTTAAAAAAGTTAAACACATATACATTGTCTTTCAATAATGCAAGCACTTTTCAAGTACCTCTTCAGAAATATTGATATTTTCAAGGCTTTCCAGGTCTTAAATTTCAAAAAGTCAAGTACTTCAAGCACCTTGGACTAAACGTGTTTGAAACAAACAAAACGAAAGTCGCCACCTACCGACATAATGTTGAATGAATGAATCGGCTAAACAAATCTTTTGGGAGTCACAAGATTCGAGTCACCCGGATGAATCACAATCGTGTAAGTGTTGAACACGAGCCAAAATGACGCATGCTTCACATTTCATAAAAAGCTACGCGCCCTGTTCTCTTAACTAAAATGTAACATTTGAACCTCACTAGTCGCCCAAGTGTAGGTTTTTAACTTACTAATAATAATATTAAAAGCATATGGTGAAAATGTCAATAAGTATTACATAAACGCACACAATAAAACAATAAAGTGTAATAAATATATATTTAATAACCGTACACTAATACTAAAGCACAGAGACTGTAAATAAAGTCTTAACTTACAAGTTTCAAAAGACGTCAGCATTTATTTATTTTTTTATATCAACGGTTCTTCCAACGAAAGAACTTATCTTTATGCTCACCAATTTGAAAATGGAACAAAAGAAATTTCTCGATAAAACTGCACACCAAAAGCAGCGTAAGCATTACTTTCCAGCGGTGCGTCTTTCGGGGAGGATTTCCTTCACACCGGCGCTGAAAACCCCGCATGCGAAAGTGTGCTAACGGCTAGCATTCACTCTCTAAAAACGTGCAAACTCAAATATAGGCTGAGGAAAAACGAGTCAACATAGACTACAGCTGAAGCAACCGACGCTTACCTGAGATGTTAATATATTCTCCCGCGTTATTTCTTTGCGTGGCGATCCGAGGGTTCAAGTGCTCTATCCAGCAGTGATGGGAAACGCAGTGGGGATGTAGCTTAGCTTCGCTGGAGAGGAACTGCGATGGGTTGCCAAATGATGCGTTTCAGCCGAAGACCGACGTCACAACCCACCACGCGCGAGGAATGACGTTCCTTCGTGTTGATCCTATGTGTAAAAAGAATTGCTATCACATCTGAAATATTCAGTATATATTCGCTAGTGAGAGTTGAACAGGTTCTGGAAGGAGATCACAGTGTATAGTTAAGATTCTTCCTCAGTGTAGGATTGTAGGGTTTTTCCATAATCCCTCAAGGGACCATAGTGCCTCAAATGTTACTCTAACATCCAATAGCATGAAGCACCAATGTGGTAGTGGCTTATAGCCTAGGTCAAACCTTAAAGGAATAGATAAAATGTATGGCTAAAAGTTGGCTGGACAAGCTGAATGAAAGGGGACAGTTTATTTTCAGACTGCAAGCGTAAGTACATCCCCAAATATTTGCTAACAAAACAGCACTGCACTTCCCTAAACATGAGCAAAATAGTTCTAATCTATCCATTACATACCCTGTCATTTTCTTGTCAGTCTGATCCATTTTCGAGTCACTTAACACAACATGATTCAGCTTCCAGTGTAACTCTATTATACTGGCTTTCACTGAAATGTATCTTATTGTATTTCATTTTAAGCTTTCAGATGGCTTTTATTCCTGGAGTAACTTACATAATACAGTGAGCAAATCGTGTTACTTGCAAATACTGGTGCAGAGGTTGTTCACAGCGAATCTATGCTGGGAATCTGCATAAAACAAAGACTTTCAGGTTTTTCTGGCTTCTCTTAACTGCTGTACTGTGGTTTACCGTGGTTGCGAGGCAACGTGGCTCAAGGGACTCCTGTTGGATATAACAGAACAAAAGAGCATTATATTTTACTTCCAGAACTGTTGTGCTGGACTAAATTAGCATGGAACAACTGACAGTCGGGATCAAACAGCATATGAATTTATATCTTTTTCTCACCCTCAGCTTGTTTGTGCTGATTTGTGGCATTGGTTGAAAAGACTGAACTTGACAGGTCAATTTGTCTAAGATTCTTTTTGCAAGAAGAATTTCTTCAGCTTTTGTTCTCTCCAGACAAAGGCACAAATGTGCTGACAGTTTTATGACAAGACACCCATACTTGTTTGGTTTGGTGTCGCCAGTGGTGAGCTTCATACGTCATCTAGCTGCAGTTGTCTTTTGTATGAAGAAGAGCTTCCCTACTGTTTACTAGACCTTTGGTTTGTGTAAATTCTCTGACACAGGCAATGCAGAGCAAATTGGCAGTTGTTTTTTTCCAAATGCATCTAGTGCTCAACTTTTTAAATGTCAAAATGTAAGAAATCGCACTAGATGTGTCAGTTATCATAACTGAAAACAACGTAGAGCATGGCAAGTTCAATAGAAATATGCAAAATACACACATTAAACATATATAAAACAGAAAACAACAAATAATGTCCATTTTCCTGCATAAATGTTTGGAATTGGTGAGTATATCCTCTTTATTAATTCAAATTATTCTATAATTTGATATAGTGTATAATGTTACAAGCTTTTTATTTCAGATAAATGCTGATCTTTGGATTTTTCTGTTCATCAAAGAATCCTGAAAGAAAATGTACTCAAGTGTTTTAAATATCAGTAATGATAATTAACAGCAAATCAGCATTTTAGAATATTTCTGAAGGATCATTTGACACTGAAGACTGAAGTAATGATGCTGAAAATTTAGCTTTATTCACAGGAATAAATTACATTTTTAAATATATTTAAATAGAAAACAGTTATTTTAAATATTTTAAAAATTACTGTTTTTGCTGTACTTTGAATCAAATAAATGCATACTTGGTAACAGAAGAGACATCTTTAAAAAACATTAAAATCTTACTGTTCAAAAACTTTTGACTGGTAGCGTATATAAATTCATAAGTTGCCTAATTATTAATTGTCTGCTTGTTATGTACTGTATGTGAGTGCACAATTTGAAGCAAACTCTGTGAGTGCCAAAAATCCAACAACTTCCAATAAACCTTTAGATTAAAAGGTCATTCTGTTCCTTGAGGGAAACATCGTCAACAGAGGAGCTTTTCTCCTTCAGCTGAATCACAAGTGGCTGTAAAATCTTTTTTTGCTGATGCTTTTTGTACCCGACAGGAAACAGCGGATTAATGAGACAAACACATGCAAAAAATATTTAAGCATTCTATGGTCAAATTGAAATCCTTAATGTAAGTGGACTAATAAACTATGTAGGTGTAAATACGAAGTTCATTTAGGTAACATGCTAGACAGGGAAGAGAAGGAATTGTTGAATAAAGTTGTTTCTCGCAACTTCACAACATTACGGTTGAACCAGTGATGTCACATGGATTATTTTATCAATGTCCTTACTACCTTTCTGGGCCTTGAACACGGTAGTACTGTTGCTATCTATACAAAGTCAAAAATATCTTAATTTGTGTTCCGATGATCTTACAGGTTTGGAACGATATGTGAGTAATTAATGACAGAATTTTCATTTTTGGCTGAACTAACCCTTTAATAATCTGGTTTAGTAACTGAAAGATTGGCTCTTGAGCAGGACACCTAACCTCAAGTCTCTCTGTGTACGGTAAGTGTACTGCAAGTACATATAATGTCTACTTGCCTGTAAAACTCAATATAGGTGTGGAAAGGTCCCTGTGGAAGGATCCAACAACTTCCAATAAACCTTTAGATTTAAAGGTCATTCTGGTCCTTGAGGGAAGCATCGTCAAAAGAGGAGCTTTTCTCCTTCAGCTGGCTGTTTCCAAGTGGCTGTAAAATCTTTTTTGCTGATGCTCCTTGTACCCTAAGGAAATAGTAGGTTAATGAGACAAACAAATGCAGAAAATATTTAAGTATTCTGATGTCAAATTAGATCCTTAATGTAAATATAATTAGGTAACGTGCTAGATACTCACCATGCAATCTTCTGTTCAACATGCCCACTTCCTGTGTAAAGTTAATGAGTAACCACAGCACCCTATTTGTCAAAAAGACCATCCTCCATGCCTTCTATAAATACCCCAATCTTTGTTTTCAACAGCAGAAGACACAGAATGTCTAAATTACCCTACAGGACCTTTGCTTGTTTTCTCAGCTTGTTGAGTCTCGGAATGACCTTTGCTGTTCATCCTAGTGGTAAGAAAATCTTTAATTCGTTTGTACGGGAACAAGTCACATGACAAATGTTTGTTCTGCCACTTGATACCCAGATGCAAAGTGTGGATCTACTAAGGCAAGAGGCATCCTTAACCGTTCTTTGAGGGTAATCGGAGGATCAGAGGCCAGACGAGGTTCCCATCCGTGGTTGGCACGTAACAGTTCAACTTTACAAAATGCATGACAAATTAAAGCAAATTCCAAAAGGCATTGAAGTGTGGATATACAGGTGTAGGAAAATGTATTCTTCAAAATGTATTCAGGTGTCCCTTAGAATCAGGGGATCGCATTTCTGTGCTGCTGTGATTTTGACAGACCACTGGCTTTTGACTGCTGCTCATTGCTTCGCAAGTGTTTCCTCGTAGGTCCATTCAATTTATCCATGGCTAATCATAACTACTGACCCTGTCAACGCTTCGTTGACTTTTTCCTCAAATATAAATGCATGCCCTAGGGACCTCCTGCACAAGATTGAGGCTGTAGCAGGTGATTTCGACCAAAGAAAAGTTGACAAAGGGGAGCAGAACTTCCACGTAAAGACCGTGAAGTTCCATGAAAAATATCAGCGCTCCTCTCCCATGAGCTATGATATTGCTTTGCTTGAGATCAAAGGACGCATTCACTTCGGCAAGTCATTCGTTGAAATTAACTCAATTTATTTATTTATATATAGCTGAAAATTATTTTTAGAGAATGACATATGTTTGTTTTTTAGATGATTTTATTAAGCCTGTTTGCCTGCCTTACCCTGGTGAGAAGTTTCCACCCAAGACCATGTGTGTTGTTGGTGGATGGGGTCGTATTGCTGAAAGTGAGAACTAATTTGAACAACACTGAAAAAACAAATAAAGGAATAGCTCACTCAAAATAGAAAATTCTGTCATTAATTACTCACCCTCATGTCGTTCCAAAACCATAAGACCTTTGTTTATCTTCGGAACACAAATTAAGATATTTTTGATGAAATCCGAGAGCTTTCTGATCCTGCATGGACAGAAACGCAACTGACACTTTCAAGGCCTAGAAAGGTAGGATAAATAGTCCATGTGACAACAGTGGTTCAAATGTAATTTTAAGAAGCTACGAGAATATTTTTTGTGCGCAAAGAAACAAAAATATTGACTTTATCCAACAATTTCTTCTCTTCCGTGTGGTGCTGCTGACGCAAGAGCCGGCGTTCTGACATAAAACATCCATCCCTCTTAGTTTATCATCTGTACATATTCTGGTTCAAATAAGTAAGGCTGGGCAAAAAATTGCAAGTCATCCTCTTTGTCAAAATCTTCAGACATGTTTAAACAAAAGTATTTTCGTAAAATTATTATGTCACATGGACTGTTTTAACGATGTCTTTACTACCTTTCTGGGCCTTAAACATGTCTCTGCTGTCTTTGCAGGGTCAAAAAGATCTCGGATTTCATCAAAATGATCTTACTTTGTGTTTCGAAGATCAACGGAGATTTGAAACGACATAAGAGTCATTAATGACAGAATTTAATGTTTCAGAGAAAGATCTCAAATATCTCAAACCATTACTAGGATAAAGCTGAAGAAGTCTGTCCTTTCTTTAGAAGGTCCACTTCCTTCAGTTCTTCAGGAGGTGCCACTTGAGCTGTTAGAGCAAAGCAAGTGCAAACGTGTCCTGCAAACACTTAAACCGGGGCAGAAGACCTTTACAGTCCTGTGTGCTGGCCCAGAGAGAGGAGGCAGAGATGCCTGCCAAGTAAGTTGACACTAAAGATGTTACTCCAGCATTAACATTGAATTATCATGTTAAGAAGTAACATCCTGAGTAGGATTACTAACACCTATGGGACTGGCTCGGGTTGGCAAAGATGGTCCAAACAGTTCCTATCTGTCCTCCAGGGAGATTCTGGGGGTCCCCTTCTCTGCCCCAGAGCAGATGGACACTGGGTGGCTGTGGGAGTCACATCATGGGGTAAGGGCTGTGGTCGAAGCTGGAATAACAACAAGATCAAACCCTCGTCCAGAAGAGGCTCACCTGGAGTATTCACTGATGTCTTAACGTTCCTGTCATGGATCAAGTCTAATCTTAGGAATGGTGGGTATTGTTGTCGAGTTAGATCTTCTTGCCTGCTTTCGAACTCCAAGGAGTGGTAGTGGTTAAAGGGTTAGTTTACCCAAAAATGAAAATTCTGTCATTAATTACTCACCCTCTTGTCGTTCCAAACCTTTAAGACCTTCGTTCATCTTCAGAACACAAATTAAGATATTTTCAAAGAAATCCGAGAGCATTCTGATCCTAGCAACTATACTGCCACGTTCAAGGCCCAGAAAGGTAGTAAGAACATCGATAAAATAGTCCATGTGACATTAGTGGTTCAACCTTAATTATGTGAAGCTACGAGAATACTTACAGGTTTGGAACAAGTTGAGAGTGAGTAATTAATATCAGAATTTTCCGTTTTTTGTTGATTAAATGACTACTTCTCTATAGAACTCAATGTAGGTGTGGACAGGTGTCTGTGTAGTGTACCTGATGGAGTTGTACCTGGACGTGAAGGCATCATCAGAAATCCAGCTTACCCAGGTCAAAGCTACAACAACAATGAGTGAGTCACATCTGAAGCATCTTAGATATTTGCAACCCAAAGGCAACATTAAATATTTTCACAGCAGTTTATCTTTAAATTGTTTGCTGTAGGGTGTGTCTGTGGTCTATTCGAATTACTGCTGGAAAACAAATTCTGCTGGAGTTCCTGGAGTTTGACCTGGAGAATGACACACAGTGCCACAGTGATCATCTGACTGTGTATGTGGATGAAGACAAACAAATAGGTGGGAGAAAAAATAATAGATCCAATGGCTTTGTTGTTTTATTTTCTGCAAGTGGTTGTGAGGTTCTCCTTGTGGCCTTGCTAACCAGGACAATTCTGTGGTGGTCAGTCTCCATCTCCAGTTCTTATTGGTGGTTCCCACAGTATCACAGTGCAGTTTGTTTCTGATGCAAGCAGCACAGCTGCAGGATTTGCCATCCAATTCAGTGGTGTTGACAAGGACTACCATTTTGGTGAGTTGAATCTGTCCAACTGGTTTATCTTGTTGTTGTGAGCTTACAAAGTTCCTTGAAAGTGATAGAATAATGCTTGCAGAAATCTTTAACGCTCAAGCCTGTTTGGTGACAGGACAATGACAGTGCAGAATGAGTTGTGCAACTGTGTAGTAGTGATCACCATACATTGCGCGGATGCTTGCACAGGCCTGATGATGTTGTTTTCGAGCATTGCCTCATTTACATGTCTGTGTATTCATACAGTCCCGTTATTAAAAAACGTTCCAACCTAATTGTGCTCTCCTTAGCAGCACAGGTTGTGCTCAACTGATCTGTTGGTTTCATCACTTGGTGTTCAAGGTGTTCATTTCCCCAGTCAGGTTGAGAGGCAAGCTAACTTTTCCCCAGTAGAATTCTGTTTTCACACTACCGCCGATAGGCTCCTCCGAGAGGGGAGAGCTTATCTCAATGGGACCGTTTCTATAGTTACATCTCTGCCAGGGGGCCATCTACCATTGGTAAGTTCGGAGAAGGTAAGAGCGAGGTTCAAATCACCACCCTGCTCCCCTCAGTATGACCCTTGCCAGACAGAAATGTGACACCGTGCTGCAACGTCATCGGCCAGGCTCTATTCCACCAGTTTCTCCTTTTGTGTTTGTGCAGGGGTTGAATGTGGAACAGTGGTGCTGGTACAGCCCAAGGGGGCTGTGAGGAGCCCCGCCTACCCGCAAGCCTACGGCAACAACACTCTTTGCCGCTGGGTCATCTATGCCCCAGAAGGCCACATAGTCAAGGTAAAAACAACTCTTAAGTCCTTGTGTTGGCCCAGTCATCGCTTGGTGTCTCCTCTGTCCAGTCGTGACCTGTCTGTCCGGTCATGAATGCATGCATGCAGCGAGATTGGAAGCTCTGATCGGTTTCACTGCAAGAGAGAATGTGATACTCAATTAGACTCCAAAGAGCGACGCCATGACGTCACTGCAGTCATGTAACGCTGGTTGTTTCCTGCTCTTTACAAAGTGCAAATGTAAACTGTTTCAAATTAGAGGGTTAGCTCACCTAAAAGTTTACATTTTGTAATTAAAGGAGAAGTTCACTTCCCTTATCAACCACTATGTTAATGTCTTTCTTTCTTCAGTTGTAAAGAAATTATGTTTTTTGAGGAAAACATTTCAAAATTTCTCTTCATATAGTGGACTTCTATGGTGCCCCAGAGTTTGAACTTCGAAAATGCAGTTTAAATGCAGCTTCAAAGGGCTCTAATCGATCCCAGCCAAGGAAGAAGGGTCTCATCTAGCGAAACGGTCGGTTGTTTTGTACAATTTTTATACTTTTTAACCTCAAATGCTCATCTTGTCTAGCTCTGCGTGAACTCTGTGTATTCCGGTTCATGACAGTTAGGTTATGTCAAAAAAAACCCCATCTCATTTTCTTCTTCAACTTCAAAATCGTCCTACATCGCTGTTTTACCTTTTTTTGTAAAGGGCGTTTGATCGTCTTTGCATGTTCACTTTGTAAACAATGAGTTGGTACTTCTGCAGCGATGTAGGATGATTTGATGAGATGGGAGTTTTTTTTAACCTACAGGTGTCTTGAACCACAATACACAACGTTCACACAGAGCTTGACAAGATGAGCGATTGAGGTTAAAAAGTATATAAATTGTAATTTTTCTTAGAAAATAACCGATTGTTTCGCTAAATAAGACCCTTCTTCCTTGGCTCGGATCTTTTAAAGCCAAGTTTTTAAAGCTTTTTGGAAGTTCAAACTCAGAGCACCATAAAAGTCCACTATATAAGAGAAATCCTGAAATGTTTTCCTCAGCAAACTTCTACTTTAATTACGCACTCTCATGTAATTCCAAACTTGTAAGACTTTCATCTTCGGAACACAAGTTAAGATGTTTTTAATGAAATCCGAGAGCTTTCTGACCCTGCTTAGACAGCAATGCAACTACCACATTCAAGGCCCAAAAAGGTAGTAAGGACATTGTTAAAATAGTCCATGTGACATCAGTGGTTCATGAAGCTATGAGAATACTTTTTGTGTGCAAAACCAAGATTAATGACTTTATTCAACAATTTGTTCTCTTCCTGGTCAGAAAGCTCTTGGATTTAATCAAAAATATCTTAATTTGTCTTATGAAGATAAACAAAGGTCTTACGTTTTCATTTTTGAGGGGACTATCCCTTTAAGAACTTTTCAGATTTTTTGGAATAACTGATACAGTTATGGCATCTTTGCTATGCTATGTGAATAATTGTATCACTCTTTTTGCTATATGCAAATATGCTAATTACACTATAATAACTTTACTATGTGCTTTAAAGCTTGACTTTAACGACTTTGACCTTGAGGAGTCAGAGAACTGCAAATATGATTCACTCACAGTGTTTGGAGACATTGATGGCAAGGATGAAATAGGTAAAGTACAAAAACATGATTAAAATGTAAGTTTTTTATATAAATAGTTTTATTTTCTGTAAATAATTACTTATCCTCATGTCGTTCCAAACCCGTAAGACCTTTGTTCATCTTCTGAACACAAATTGAGATATTTTGGAGGAAATCCGAAAGGTTTTTGACCCTGCATAGACAGCAACACAACTGACACGTTCAAGACCCAGAAAGGTAGTAAGGACATCATTAAAATAGTCCATGTAACATAAGTGGTTCAACTGTAATTTTATGAAGCTACTAGAATACTTTTTGTGCACAAAGAAAACAAAAATTATTTTATTCAACAGTTTCTTCTCTTCAACACATTCCTCTGCTTCTTTGTATACAAATGTATTCTCGTAGCTTCATAATATTAAGATTGAACCACTGATGTCACGTGGACTATTTTAACAATGTTCTTACTACCTTTCTGGGCCTTGAACGTGTCAGTTATGTTGCTGTATATGCAGGGTCAGAAAGCTCTCGGATTTCATCAGAAATATCTTTATTTGTGTTTCAAAGATAAATGAAGGTCTTACGGGTTTGGAATGTCATGAGGGTGAGTAATTAACGACAGAATTTTCCCTTTAACCATGCACTGCTGCTGAAATGTTTGAGTTCAGTAAAATACATTTCATGTAATATTAGTGCAGTTCAAAATTTTCCACTGCACTTTTATGGAAAATGTAGTCTTTAAGTATTCTGCTATTATAATTTTTGTGTTTTAAGTGGTCGTATGTGGCGGCAGCGTCCCTCCAGCTGTTCTGAGCTACGGTCGCGTAATGCTTCTACAGTTTAGCACAGACAACACCATCTCCGCCCGCGGTTTCAACGCCTCCTTTTCTTCTATCAGCGAAAAATGTGAGAGTCAACATGAGCAAAGAAAAACGCTCATGGCAGGTGTTCAAATTTCACCCAACCAAACCTGACCCACATGTTTCTCACATGTCAAAATAGTATGCCACAGTATAAACACACAAGCCAAACTAAAAATATTTATACTTCCTCCAAAAGGTCAACAGTAAAATCAGAAGTTAAAGCATGTTGCATGCACATTTTGGATGTATTTTACTTTATAGAACTTAAAGGTTATTTGTTATTATTGTGTTTACATACAGTTGAGGTCAAAAGTTTGTATCCCCCTTTCAGAATCATTAGAAAAGTATTTTTTTTTACCAAAATAAGAGGGATCATACAAAATGCATGTTACTGTTTATTTTTTTGTTTTGTTTAGTGATATTTGAGTCCCTTGTTTGTCCTGAACAGTTAAACTGCTCACTGTTGTTCAGAAAAATCCTTCAGGTCCCACAAATTCTTCGGTTTTCCAGCATTTTTATGTATTTAAACCTTTCCAAAAATTAATATATGATTTTGAGATCCAACTTTTCACACTGAGTACAACTGAGGGACTCATATGCAACTATTACAGAAGGTTCAAACGCTTACTTATGCTCCAGAAGTAAAAATGATGCATTAGGAGCTGGGGGTGAAAACTTTTGAACAGAATGGAGATGCGTACATTTTTCTTATTTTGCCTAAATATTATATTTTATCATTTAGTACTGCCCTTCAGAGGCTACAGAAGATACTTACATGTTTCCCAGAAGACAAAATAAGTTCAATTTACCCTGATCTTCAAATTCCAAAAGTTTTTACCCCTGGCTGCTAATGCATCGTGTCTTCTTCTAATATTTTACAGAAAAACCCATACTGCAACAAAGACACAATAAATATTCTGCTTATACAGAGCCCAGCATACTAAATCTTTTTTTGAGTTTGTAACCACTGTCTTGTAATGTGTTAAATAATGACGAAAATGATTCTGATTTCCTCACAGATCTCAGAGAGACAGTGCATGAAGATCAAGGGGAGGAAGTAGATGATGACAGCAGAGTTATCTCACCACATTTTCAGGCTGGTTTGTGCTGTACACACTTGGTTTTGTTTTTTCTGCTGTCCATTTCACTGCGTTTTTTGAGCTCTAAAAGAGGATCTTTGTCTCAGAGGGCCTTTAGAATGCATGGAATCCAGAGTCAAAAAATGTCTAAAATAAGGGAAAACACGTATTGAGTCACAAATGAGAATGCGTTTATCTCTGAACAGATTGTGAGGGTGTATTTGCTTTTACCGCAAGTATTCATATAAATGTTCTTCTGATTCTCAGCTTCGTGTGGAATGCTGGACGCCTATGCTGCCTCTGGACTGGACGCCTCAAGGACAGCAGAGGATGATGGGAAACTGTCGTGGCACGTGAGAATTGGTCTGGGTGCAGGTTATGAATGCTGTGGAGTGATCATCCAGCCACAATGGATCCTTACTGATGCACACTGCGTCTATAACCTGTGAGAAGCCAACAGTTGTTCACTTTGTAAAAGACATTTAAACTTGCAGTACCTTTTTTAAGCAAACTGATTTATTTCTTTGTAGGGAAGAACGGCATTTTAGACTTATATCAGTGTCAACAGGAGGCTCGAACAAACAGGTGAGAGGACATCAACAGGAACAACAGGAACTGAAGATGTGGATCACCCAATTTTCATTTTTGGCTAAACTATTTCTTCAGCACCCACATCTCTTTCTCAGATCCGTGATGGGATTGGAGTACTGGCACATCCTCATTACACCCCATCCTCTCTCGACTACAATGTGGCTTTGCTTAAGCTGAACTCTCCATTAAATCTCAGCGAAAGTATGCAGCCTATCTATCTACCCTCTGCTGGACAGGAAATCCCTCCCTCCCTCCATTGCTGGGCTCCGGCGTGGGCCGGCCAAATGCGTACGTCACCCGTCTGCCTTCACGAGTTGATCGTTGTGATGGTTACACAATAGTCTGACTGGGAGGATTTTGATATCTCTGTGTGTGCAAACATAACACTTCAGGACTACTGACCTAGCATTGAACTTTTAGAACTTAAATGCCACTTGAATGATTTATTTCCTGAAGCATAATTTGAATTTGTCTGTTGCACATTTTGCTCTCTGTGGAGCTTTAGATAAAGTTTATGCACTCTTTTTAGCAGGACATGGGCAGCGCAAACCTGTACGGCTAAAAATATCTTTGCTGGAACGAGGGGTGTGTGAACAACACCACAATATTAGATTGACACCTACAATGCTATGTGCTGGACTGAGCAGTGGAGAATCATGCATGGTGAGAAACTGTAAACTACACTAAACACTCACAGTGTACTAGAAGGAAATGTAACTGAAGAAATGCTGACCTCTAGTGGATAAGTTTGGTAATGATTCTTAAAATGCATCCTAAGTACTTAAAGAGATAGTACACCCAAAAATGAAATCCTCAAGCCATATGACTTTTTTCTTTCAGACAAATACAATCAGAGTTATATTAAAAAATGTCCTGGGTCTTCCAAGCTTTAGAATGGCAGTGAATGGCTGTTAGTCCAATAGAAGTTCAAAAAGTATATCCATCCATCATAAAAAGTTGCCCACATGGCTCTGGGGGGTTAATAAAGGCCTCCTAAAGTGAATCGAAGCGTTTGTGTAAGAAAAATATCTATATTTACAACTTTATAAACCGTAATCTCTATATTCCCCTAACTGTCGAATGCGTGTTCATGAGGGAGTGGCGTTCCAGTGATAACGTAGGACCATAGACTGTAAAAAACATGGACGTAGTGTCCGTGACGTCACCCGTAGGTTTCCGAAGAGCATTTTTGAAGCTCTTAGTGGGTGGAAGTCGGCCGACGCCATCTTGGAATCGCGTCACTGCACGTCACTCCCAGATAATCGAAAATGGGCAAATAGGCGGGACGTGGGTGGAGCTGGCTGCTGAAACTATGCCCACCGAGCGCGACGGTGGTGACAGCAGCGGCAATCCACTTGTCACTTAAGTGGCCACGCCCTAAATTATGCAGAACTTTAAGGCTTAATATAAATTAAACGGATGAGGTATAAAAAAATTCACCCCCCTCAGAGTTGACATGAAGGGCAAAATTAGCTATATAGACCAAAACCACTTTTTGAACCAAGCTGTAAACATTTTTTTTTTCTGCTGTGAAGTTGGGCATTTTAACATGGGGAGTCTATGGGATTGACTCCCTTTTGCAGCCAGCCTCTAG
>JAHKKF010480195.1:0-17874 GCA_019740295.1 Labeo calbasu | reverse complement strand
ATGGGTATATTCATAGCAATAGCCAAAAATACATTGGTATGGGTCAAAATTATTGGGATAGTACGTAAAGATCATGCTCCATGAAGATATTTTGTAAAATCAAAACTTAATTTTTGATTAGTAATATGCATTGCTAAGAACTTCATTTGGACAACTTTAAGACGATTTTCTCAATATTTTGATTTTTTTGCAACCTCAGATTTCAGATTTTAAAATAGTTATATCTCGACCAAATATCGCCCTATCCTAACAAACCATAAATCAATTTATTAAGCTTTCAGATGATGTACGAATCTCAATTTCAAAAAATTGACCCTTATGACTGGTTTTCTGGTCCAGGGTTACGTACATTAAAACGAGCGCAAAAGATGTGAAAACTCACCGTAGCATCTTTTCCCTTATTAGAACATTCTTTTTGCTCCTTATTTGTGACTTGCCACTTCACCTATGGGGAATCAACACAACTTGCAATCATTGCTATATACAAAAAAAATCAGTTAGCAAACAAATTTAATTGCAGCATTACAAACATGCATTTAAGACCTCACCATGGCCTTCTTGACTGTAATGTCATCCAGATCTAGGGCAAAAATGGCTTCCCTGGCACCCAGGATGAGCACGTTGAGATCTTCTCTTAAAAGCATAGTGGTGTAGTTCCAAATACCCTCCTCACGAAACAAACGCCCTCTATTACCTAAAACAAATGAAGGCCATAGTCAAAAGGTTTGCCAAAAATGGACGTCACACACAGAACAACTAAACGTTGTTCGAAGAAAGAACTGTGGTCCTGTATCTCCTCAAAGCAATCAAAACACATTTAAACATAAAATAATTATAAATGCAAAATAATAATAATAAAAAATGAACAAATACGTAAATAAATATTATGTTATCACCATGAAAATAAAGGAAAAAATGACTTATTTTGGACACTAGCATGGTAGTTATACTATAATATTCTTTAAAGCACCATACCTTACAAGTAAAGCACCTTGATATATGAATATCGGTTCCATTTTATATATTAGGTGGCCTTAACTACTATGTACTTACATTTAAATTAATCATTAATCATGTTTTTACACTGTACTTATATCTTCAAAATATCTTTAATTACATTTACAGTTACACTTACAGTTACACCATCCCTTACATCTTAACCCACTCCACCCTTAAATCCACCCATACCACCAAACCTGTCTCTAACCTTACCCGTATCCCACCTCAATAGCAGCAAAAGTGTTTTGCAATACAATATAACCACAATAAGTACATTGTACTCATATTTTGATGTAAGTACATAGTAGTTAAGGCATTATAAGGCTTTATAATGATGTCCAAACATAATTATCATAAAGTCAACTTACTTCTAATTGGCACTGTTTTCCGAGGTATGGTATTCGGTGTCAATCCCAGTCCCAGCGTTAGACTCCAGATGTACAACACGCACAGAACAGCCAGTAGACTCATTATTCAGCGCTCCAGTAAAAACAATCAGTCAGCAATTTTGATCTGAAGACTGTACGAGTGTTAGATTCCTGTGTCTGTCAGAGTTTTCTCATCCTTGCCTTCTCCCTTGCTTCCGGAGCGCTTCCATACTGAGATATATGACTTTAGCTGCAAAGAACGCTCTTCAGCAAAGAACCCTGTGAGGCCATCTGAAAGAGAGAGAGAAAGACAGAGAGAGAGTGAACAGGCAGGGGTGCTGGCAGCAGTATTTCTGTCACTGCTATAGTGATGCTAATGCGAAGGATGAAAGCTTTTGCTCTAGGACCTTGACAGAGACACACAGTTCTACTTTCTGAGCCACAGAAAGCCAGAATAGCACACTGAAAACAAAAAATCCCCACCACATCCTGATATATGTCTTACAAACCTCCAGAACTATCTTCACAAGTGACACACACAATTGAATGCAATCTGAGAAGTTTTTAAAAAGTAACCTCTCCTTCTCATCTTGTTGAGAAGATGATAAAAACTTCCAGGAAATACTGATTGTCCTAATGCTGGTGTTACCTAACAGACATGATGAAGAAACAGGAAGAACAAATGCACCATCATTTTGCAACCCGTGTTTGGTAGGTGGTTGCGTGCTAACCCAACGCCTGTATGATACTACACATAATACACATGTGGTTTAGTGTATTTCCTTAAGTCTCCAACCAAAAAAAAAATGGACAAAGAATTATGGGCTTAATGCAATGTACAGTACACTAATGAGAGAGTTAATGCGTGATAAGTTTTGCTTTCAACCAGTCAACCAAACCATATCCTGTCCTGTTGAAACCAGTAACAACATTTGCTAATTTTAACAAAATGACTGCACTGCAACCAACGTACGAATGCACCGTCAATGCACGGCCTTTGGAATCCTCCAACATCTAAAAACACAAGTGCTCATTGGTGCATTTTACTATCTGTTTGCAACAGCATATGTTTACTACATTGCTGAGAGCATGATTATGGCATGTCAAGAGAGATGAGCTCTAGCATGAGTGTAGATCTAATCAGATACCACTCATATTTCACCCCGGCACGCACATGTACACACCTGCTTACTTTTAATCATAGTAGGGACTTCCTACCCTACTAGCTGCTAATATAGGCCAATGTAATTACCACAGCCTGACACACTGCTATTACACATTTTGGGAGTTTTTTAAAAACAGCATGAGTCAAACATTATTTAAACTCTTAAATTAATCATTTTATGTTTAAGGACAGCCATATAAGGAAGTCATTTGAAGGTTAACTCAATCTGCTCTCAAACAAGCTGCTTACATCAAAAAAATCAGCATATGCACACACACAAACTTACGATTTCTGTCCACATTATATATCTAGAGTGTTGGGAACAGTAACGCATTACAATGTTGCGTCACTCCCTAAAAAAGTAACTAATTATGTAGCTTAGTAACTTCTTATGGAAAGTAATGTGTTAGGTTACTATTTAAATCTGGGCAGGGCTTGTTTGTTTTTAATATAAAAAGTTCTATTGGTAAATGTAAAAGCCCTTTCACACCAAAAGCCTCAGGCTGAAGGAAGAGTAAATTTACATCTGTACAGTAGAATGCAGAAGAAGAAAGTTCAACATTCTTCAGCAATAAAAAAAAAAAAAAAGAGAAGAACAAATGTTAGTTTGTCTTGAGTAATTTTTGCTCATTGGTATGGTTGAACTGGAGCAAAAACACTGGTCAATAAAATGGGATTAAATACATAAAGGATATTTGTATTATTTAACATATTTAATTATTACCGGTTTGCGTCATATTCTGAGTTGCATTTCACTGTTTTTATTAATTTTGAGAAATACTGAATCATTTTGAGAATACTGAATTTGTGAGTGAAATGAATTAGTACATCTTCACATTTATCCTAGAACTAAAGTAACATCTTACTCTCGATTTCTCTCAATATGGGGACAGGAGGGCTTTCAGTCAATAAATGTGAAAAAAGTACCTGGCGTTACTTATTTGAAAAAGTAACTTAGATATTTTCTAGTAAATTAAAAAGTAATGTGTTACTTTACTAGTTACTTAAAAAAGTAATCGGATTACGTAACTCACGTTACTTGTAATGCGCTACCTCCAACACTGTATATTTATATAGGTTTTATCACTTTTGTTGAAGTGATTTTTGCAAAAATTAAATTTTTTCTCCACTGTTAAAAGTAGAGACTAGAATTCTAAATAGCTTACTAGAAATACCATAAATAATAAGAGTGGTATGCTAGTATGGTAGTAGTTCATTCTTAATATTTATTCAGAAATGCGTCCTAAAATCTGGAAATTGGATTTTTTTTTACCTCCGGTTCCATCGTCTCTAAGTCAACAGGTTTTTTGTCAAACGCCTGAAATAACATAAGCTGATGATATTTTCACGTTTTATTCCATGACATAAAATACATCCGTAATGATTTTATTTTAAGCCTTAATGAGTTTTGATCAAGTGGCTAAACTGGACTACATAAGTTACATTATGCATCAGTCCACTTTTACAGCCTTGTTGTGTTATAATTGGACTCTGCAAACTATTCTAGCTCAAACTTTATAACTTACTGTTACTTTTTTTTGTTGATACTTTTGCTTTTCACTTATACTGTCTTGAAAAAATCAATTTTTTAAGAATCATAAACTTTTGTTTTCTGCATTTTCTGCAATAATCCAGAAGTCAATAGAAAAATCATATGAAGGAACCAGGGTGATGTGAATTTATGGGTTAAAAAAATACATAATCACAGCACTAATATATTCAGCCATTACTTCCAAACAGGTTTCCCTGAACATTTCTCCATCTCTGCCATTGGTTGAATAAACAAATAGTCCCACCCCAAACTCACACTATTGGTTGAGACAATCCTGCAGTGCTTTGATAGAGTCACAGACCCACTATGTTTACACTTTTTAGGAATCAACCTAAAATACATGCAGTTGATTCTGCATTTAATTTGAGATATTAGATTGTTTTTATAATTACTTTACTTCACAACTACACAAGGTAAGTTTGTACATTCTGATAAATAAGCTAAATGAATGCTTCTTTATGAAAGAAATGTAAACAAACCTGGCAAAACCCACCATGTTATTACAATACAAATATAACATTTTTGGACAAAACATGACGGTAATCTTGTAAGTACTGTACAGTTTTATGTACAGTGTTGTTATTGTTAAATAAAACTATGAAATAAAATAATTTTTAAATACTGGAAGGCAATAAATTTGAACATTTTTAACTTTTAAAAAAACTTCAATGAAAATTAAAACTTTTTGCATTGACAACTAACTGAAATAAAATAAGTACTAAAATGACTAAACCTGAAACTGAAATAAAAATGAAGCTAAATAGAACTAAATAATAAAAAAAAACAATGGCAAAGCACATTACTTAATTAAATTACTTTAATTAAAATTATGTCTGAAAGAATAAAAAACAATATCTAATTCAAAATAATAATAAAAGAACACTATAATATTACAATAACATTGGTCATTTAAGAACCTTGAGCACCATAATCAGATCAAAATCTCATTTCCAATCAGTGATGTATAAGTAAACAAGTTAAACTTGCGCATTAAAAGGAAATGACATTGTGCGATCAGTGAACGCCTCTTCAAACCTCACACAAGTGAAAATACATCAGCTGTTTCCACAGAATGCATTTCAGTACTGGTCTCAATTCCTCTGAAATTAAGTTTTAAAGACAGCAATGGTTGAAAAATGTTGGTCAGCAGCAACTCACCATGCGACCAAATTCTCAGTTAGTCTCTCAGTTCTCCTGTGCTGGCATGAGTTGTTCCTCTTCACACACACACACACACACACACACACAGTTCCAGCCCTCCAGTGCAAAACAAATCAAAAGTGGTCTAAGTCTCAAAGGCAGCAGAGTGTGTTGTGAGTCGCAGCTCTGCAGTGAATGGAGCTCATGGTGTCTTCTGTTTTGTGTGAGAGAGCATTAAACTGCTCAGATCCTGCAGTGTGAAGTCAAAGGCATTCTTCTTCTGGAGAGAAAGAGAGAGAAAAAAAACATGCTTTTAGAAGCTCCTTCATTTCAAACAAGTCACTACAAGTGTCAGCAAGTGTGTGTGTGTTATAGAAAGAGGAGGAGGAGTGTAGGAGAGGCTGTATTGTTTTCTCTGATCTGATTTTCAAGAAAGCCAAGTTTGCTGCTGTAGTAAACAAAAGAGAAATCTGATGTTTTGATTTCAAAACACATTGTGCATTCACACGGAAGAAAGAAGACTTAAGGATGTCCTCACCTCAGTGTCTGTGAGGGTCCTTGTTTTTATGTTTATTACGGCATATATACTGTTACACTTTTGCATTCAAAATATCTGGACAATCTGGATGAACTTGTTCTCCAGAAATGGCACCGTTTTCACGGATGAATTATCATGACTCGTAGTTGAATTAATCACTGCTAAATTTTGTTTTTATTTCTCAAGGCTTATCTATGTTGATATTGGAATGTTGTTTCAACGTGTGAATTAAATATTTAACCCCACAGACATTATCAACAACATTTCAACATTGAAGGCTGCTCAACAGCCAGCTGGGTACAGGTATTTTTTAATATTAAATAGAGGCCTAGAATTTGTTTTATGAAACATTTGTCATCTAATTACAATAACAGTCGAAATAAATCATTATCAGCTTATTACGGCTTGCAGCTTGAGGTAAAATTTATGGTTATTGACGCCCCCTGTTGGTTAAAATAAACCTTGATAGACTCAGATTCGCCTCTCCCGAAGGGATTTATTTTGCGATATATATGACATATCCATTTATTTTGTGAAATGACCGGATATTTACCAAATAAATACATAAATAGTTATAAGTAGTTTATGTTTTACTTGTATATTAGCCAAGCATCCTCAGTCCATTATAACAAAAACATTCGTCGCATTCCCTGAGAAACTTAGAGACGTTTGTTCTTTTGCAAATACAGTTTTCCCCCCTTACTTTTCTGACTCTCCTGGAATTGTAGTAATGTCTCAAAACGTTTATGTTCACCACAAAACGAATACTGCAGATATCCGGGTCTTACTACTGTAACGTTTTCAGTCGCAAGATGGCGGCAATGAGCTGTTAGCATGAAAACAGGGCCGCGGACAACGATCAAACACGCAGTTCACAACATATAAAACTAGTACAGCGGGTGAATTCTACAAAACCTTCCCTTTAATTCCCATAAATATCACAGTTATAAATAACAGGAAATGATTTTAACATCACAAGAAAACATATATACAAAGTCACAGTAGCACCATGCATGTTCATAAAACCGATAATGACAGTTGGTCAGTCAGGAACACAAATGCAACCGTCTCACAACCTATCAACATAAACCCTTACAAATATGAGAAACACTCACCTCTAGAAGGCATAACTGTCCTTTATATTCACATACCATTTTACGAGAGCAAAACCTGCTTCATAAACTTGGGTATTTCTCCTGCAAATGTGTCCAAAAGCATCATTCAAATTTCAAAACATAACAGATCTACTGAGACACTAGGAAGCAGGGTCAAAAGTTAACTTATGCCACACCTCTCAAGTTATTTTTATTGAGGAAAAAATATTTGATCCAGTTATGACTGTCATTTTCCTTTACTGCTGAGAAAACCCAAGTTGAAATCAGCTTAAGATGGTTGGCTCGTTTTAACTGGTCTTCAAGCCTCATAATAGCTGACCACTTCTTCAGTTGTTTCTGTTTAGCGAGAATAGGAGAGCAGCTAATCGGTGACCAACTGGTTTCAGCAGTTTTTGTTTCAGCGGGGTTGGCAGATAGTTTGTCTTTACAGCACATCACCTTCGGCAATTTAAAACAGATATTAAGTTCATATTCCTACTAAAGTTACTGTTTTTATTTGTAACCCAGTACATCAAACAGCAGAACATGGCGCTAGCAACGCCAAGGTCATGGGTTTGATTCTCAGGAAATGCACTGATTCAAATATGTGACCCTAGACCTCAAAACCAGTCATAAAGGTAAATATTTTGAATTATCTGAAAGCTGAATAAATAAGCTTTCCACTGATGTATGGACAATATTTGACCGAGATACAACTATTTAAAAACCTGGAATCTGAGGGTGCAAAAAAATCAAAATACTGAGGAAAAAAAAATAATTATAATAATAAAAAAAAAATTGCCTTAAAACCTGTCCAAATTAAGTTCTTAGCAATGCATATTACTAATCAAAAATTAAGTTTTTATATATTTACGGTGGGAAATTTACAAATATCTTCATGGAACATGATCTTTACTTAATATCCTACTGATTTTTGGCATAAAATCGATAATTTTGACCCATACAATGTATTGTTGGCTAGTGCTACAAATATACCTGTGCTAGTTATGACTGGTTTTGTGGTCTAGGGTCACATATAATCAAGTCACCTTGGATAAAAGTGTCTGCAAAATATATTTGCTTTTTATTAATCCAATATAAATGCGCATTTGGTGCTTGGCGAGTGTTAATTTTGGACCCTGCCTCAAACAATATCAGATTCACAATAATCTGAGCATTTCGATCACTTCTCTCCAGTTCACAGTAAATGTTTGATTAAAACCACTAATAAAAGTCCTTCATTTTAAGACAGGTTTGATGTGCTTCTTTCTTAAATGTGTGGAAATGTCCTCTCGACTCAGTTTTGCCAGTAGAAACAGTGAGGGAAAGATATAGTGAGAAGATTGGCTCAGATTTTCCCCATTCAAATTTTATAATCTCACTGGAAACCGCATAATTCTGTGACGGCATTATGAGGCAGGATAAGCTGGTGGACCTCGGCTCTTGTGTTACTGATAAAGCCAAATAAAGTGGCATTGTTTAAGTCACACTGAGGGAAGAATGTTGATTACAGGGAGTCCTTGTCCGTTCCACAGGACGTCAGTCTTTATTGGAAGGCACTGGAAGAATGAGACGACGAAGGGTGGGCAGAAACGAGGAGCAATTCACTCTTGACTGGTCCGTCTCTTCTCCAGCTTCTGTTTGAGCTCATCTGTGAGGCCTGATGGGAAGAAAACTTCCTGATCATGTTTTAGATACACAGTCATATTTTCACCCTCTGTATAAGTTGCTGTATGTTTAGTTTAAAATAGTTCAGTGTAAAAAAAAAATGTAAAAACAGTAATATTGTGAAATATTATTACAATTTAAAATAATGGTTTTCTACTGAATATATTTTAATTTGTCATTTATTCCTGTGATGCAAAGCTGAATTTTCAGCATCATTACTCAAGTCTTCAATGTCACAATCCTTCAGCAATCATTCTAATATGCTGATTTGCTGCTTAAGAAACATTTATTATTAGATTTTTTGTGGAAACAATGATTAATATTTTCTCACAATTCTTTAATGAATAGAAAGTTCAAAAGAACTGCATTTATTTGAAATAAAATTATTTTGTAACATTATGAATGTCATTTCTGTCACTTTTGAGTAATTTTTTGTGTCCTTGCTGAAAAAATGTGTTTTCCCTCAAAGATTTTCATATTATTGTTATTGTTTCTTGCTGTTTGACTCCAAAAAAATGTTATCAATTGAAAACTGAGATGGAAATTTTATGATAAACAGTTCTGGAGCTGTTAAAAACTGCCCATGGGGTCTTACTCTGAGAGAGCGGCGAGGGAGACAGAACCAGCCTCCTCATGGAGTTGGATGGGGAGCCAGACGGGGAAAAGGATCTCGGTGAGGAACTTGGAGATCTCGTCTGAGACCGCAGCGGCCATCTGTCTGTACCTACTGAACACACATAAACTCACTCAGTCAAGAGAATCTGGGGTAAACACAAAACCTACTGTTTATTGATCTGGATAAAAGCATTCACTAGTACACATTGACATAAGTACATGCAGTCCTACATCTAGTACTCACATGCACCCAGCATTTTCTTAAACTTCTCACAGAGTTGTGCAATTCCTACAAGCCAGAAATTGCTCAAACACACAGATTGAGACTTGTTTCATACTTTTGCAACAAGAGTCACTACAGCATCCAAGTGCAACTGTTCCTGCATGTTGTTTGGCAGAAGAATTGAAACTGACATAACAGATCTGCACATAACCGTGCAAAAAATATCAACAAACGAAACCTGTGGGGTTTGAACCTTTTAGTCAGCAGCTATTTTCTAGTACCACTAGACCACTCTTTCATACGAAGCTGCGGCAATCTTCATATATTTTCTGCCATTAATTCCTCAATATATAAACAAACGTGTAAAGCTGTGGAGGATGAGTTGTGTGGTACCTTGTTTAGGCGGCAGTGATGGAGCTCGAGAAAGAGGCCCAGTGGGAGCACAGTGTAGGGTTCGTTCTCCATTCTCATCATTGGATGACACAAACGCTACAGGAAAAGGAAATGTAGATGCTGAATTCAGAATGTGTTATTTAATGGCCAAACTCAACATTGTAGATGTATAGACTGCGAGCTTATACGTGTGTGAATGTGTTTGTGACATACTGATGTTCTCCTCATAAGGCTCTTCTAATATAAAGGGCTGAAGAGTCCCGGCGGTTTTCTCCACCAATGCATTGATGACGTCATGCAGTGTGGGACAGGGGATCTGCAGGTAGAGACCGAAAATAAGAGTGAGATCTCACCAAGTTTGCTGTTTTTGCACAGATTCCTTTTATTAGGTTTTTACATACTGGGTTTTCAACGTCGATGATATAACCACCCTGCTGCTTCTGTGTCACTCTGTAATGCCTGAACACCGATCTGAAAAACAAAAAAACAATTATACCAATTATAAATCAATCAGAATTACACAAACACAGTGACACTGTTCTGATATGTACCAGTGACCTGCAGCGCAAAGTTATTGTCAATGGATACTTCAAATTAATTTTTTTACTTCAGGTAGTTGCCAGGGCAATACTTGTAATTAATTTTTTAAGTACTAAAATTACTACATCAATATTATTTTAATTATTATTATTTTTTAATTCATATTATTTTAAATGTTAATATTTAATACATTTACATAAAAAAATAAATGAGCACATAACAAAATGACTAAAATTCAAAGAATAACTTAAAATATAAAAATAAATGTTCATTTAAAATATTATTAAATACTATTACAGTATACAAATAATACCAAACTAACACTGATCCAATGATAATGTCACAGTCCAGTGGAATTAAGTGGAAATCCAGTGATGATGTCATAATGGCCTTTTATGATGTAATAAAGAAATCCAGTGACTACCATAGTGGCTTGTATGATGAAACAATAAAACCCAGTGATTTAACAACTAACAAATATAGGGACAATTCTGTCATAATGCCCATTTTTGAATTCACATTTGTAACTCCATTTATAAAATCCAGTGAAACCCAATGTTGTCGTCATGACGTATAAACCCAAGGAAAATTCAGTCATAATGTTCATTTATAAATTTGCATTGAAACCCTGAGATTTCAATAATTGTCTTTTATGATGTCATCATAAAAGGCCATTATGACATCATAAAATCTGGTGATGATGCCATAATAAAGAAACCAGGGGAAGATTCATCATAATGTCTATTCATGTGATCATAATGCAATACAGTAATTATGTCACAATGATAATTTATGGAGTCATAATGAAATCCAGTGATCATGTCATAATGGACACTTATGATTTTATAATGAATTAATCTCAAGAATGCATAGAAAGAAAAAAAAATTCAAGATGCCAGATCAGGTGAAATTTAAATGGCAACCACAATATTATTTCACTCAGTAGAAAAGAGCAAAGATAAATTATTACCGCTAATGAGGTACTATTTGGTCATCTATGTATATCTATGTAGACAGCAAAGCAGCTTAACTATGTTTTAGAACAGAGCTGAGTGTATTTATGGAGGTTAATTGTACAGTCTCAATAATTAATGATACTAAGAGAGAGAGAGAGGTGTTTAAGTGTTTGTACCCATTCAGGTCTTGACGTGTTGTGACGGCGAGTGAAGATCCGTCCCGGCCTGGTCTGAGCAGCATGTTCCCACAGTCTGGATGTCTTTCTAACAGCACCTCAGCTTCAATACGAGACACAGGCCTGAAACACCTGCCAAATAACACCGAGAAGCACAACTACATGAACATGTAGTTCAAAAACAATGCATTAAGAGCCAGGGGGTGTAAACTTTTGAACAAAAGATGTGGACATTTCGCCTAAATATCATATTTTTTCAGTTAGTATTGCCCTTCAGAAGCTACTTACATGTTCCCCCAGAAGAAAAAATAGTTAAATTTACCTTGATCTTAAAATTCTAAAGGTTTCCACCCCCGACTCATAATGCATTGTGTTTCCTTCTGGAGCATCAGTGAGTGTTTAAACTTTTTGTAATAGTTGCATACAAGTCCCTCAGTTGTCCTCAGTATGAAAAGATGGATCTCAAAATCATACAGTGATTGTTGGTAAGGGTTCAAAAAGCAAAAGAATTTGTGGGACCTGAAGGATTTTTCCAAAGAACAGTGGGCAGTTTACAAACAAGGGATTCATGAACTATCACTAAACAAAAAAACACAGCTGTGGATCATTCAGGTAACAACATAGTACTGAGAAATCAAGTGTATGAAAACTTTTGAACGGGGTAATTTTTATAAATTAAATTATTATTTTCCTTGTGGACTATATGTAGAAATATTTAATGTGAAATATTTTATTCAGGTCAGTACTAAATAAAAAAATAACATGCATTTTGCATGACCCCTCTTATTTTGGTAAAATAATTAACATTTTGCAGATTCTGCAAGACATACGTAAACTGTATTCAGGCTAAAGAATTAGGTATTTTTTTGTTTTAAGCCTATTCCTGTCAAGAACATTCTAACAAGTCTAAAATGTATATAATAATGTAAAAATAGAGCACAAGAAATAAAACATTTAATCCAAGCAGAACATTTTGTAATGAGTAATGAGAGCTTTGAAGAGAGTGTCATGAACATGAACATGGCAAAACATAAAACAACAGTCGCAAATACACTCTGTCAATGGGCAAGAACTTATAAATAACACAAACACACCTCGTATACCTCAAAAACATACACCTTCAAAAGAAAAAAAATCCAAATAAACTTAAAAAAAAAACACTATAATCTGTAAAGCATCACATACAATGGCACATTTTGTAGTTCTGCGAACTGACATGAAATTAGTTTTACATTGTTTTTATAGTTTACTTTTATTGCTGGGTAGGACGTAGTGTAAATCCTTCAAATTTTTCATTGGTTTTATCAGGCAGGTAAATATGTTTAAAAGTAACTTCCCTACTTCTATAAGAGCCATTTTAATAGTCACGTTTTAGCTATGTATAAACATTTAGACGCACAAGAATTTCATCTATGAAGCGTCTCCCACAAACACACAGGCTCACATAAACAGATACTCACGCAGGTATTTCCCCCACCAGCGGGAGCGAGAGGGGGGACGAGGGGGCTCTGGAAGACGAGCGTGCCTTTCTGCGCATTTTTTCTTTTTCCACGACTTCCTTTAGCATGTGCAGCTGTCCAGGCAGGAGGGTGAGCGTCGTGGGCACAGCCAGCTGGAATCAAACGCAAAGCAAATGTCGTTCTAATTTGCACGGTTAAATATACAGTGCATAGTGACGCTTCATGCACAGGGACTCTGATCTCCTTATCTATAAAAACATGTGAGCAGATTTACTAAAGAATGGTTTTGGAGGTGTTTTAGTGGTGCTAAACTACAGCCAGTGGATATGATGGTGATAGTTTCTATTACACCTGGTCTCAAGCTTTATAATGGATGGGAAATTCACTTTATTATACGTCTAAAGTCCAACAAAAAAAGACTCTATTAAAATAAGTTAAAAATTGAATTTCATGAGAAGCCTGAAAAACATACACAATACTATAAACAATATACAGAATCTACAAGATCTAAACAAAACAAGATCTACAGTTGAGACCAAAAGTTTACTTCCCTCTTTCAGAATCATTAAAAATGCTAATAATTTTACCAAAATAAGAGGGATCATACAAAATGCATGTTATTGTTTATTTAGTACTGACCTGAATAAGATATTTAACATAAAAGATGTTTACATGTAGTCCACAAGAAAAAAAGTTTACATTTATAAAAATGACCTGGTTCAAAACTTTACATCCCCTTGATTCTTAATATTGTGCTGTTACCAGAATGATTCACAGCTGTGTTTTTTTGTTTAGTGATAGTTTTTCATGACTCCCTTTTTTGTCCCTTGTTGTTTTTCAGAAAAATCCTTCAGGTCCCACAAATTCTTTGGTTTTCCAGCATTTTTGTGTACTTAAACCCTTTCCAACAATGACTATAAGATTTTGAGATCCATCTTTTCACTCTGAGGACAACTGAGGGACTCATATGCAACTATTACAGAAGGTTCAAACACTCGCTGATGCTCTAGAAGGAAATGCAATGCATTAAGATCTGGGGGGTGAAAACTTTTGACCGGAATGGAGATGTTTACACATTTCTTATTTTGCCTAAATATCTTTTTTTTTTCTATTTAGTACTGCCCTCAGAGGCAGTTACATGTTTCCCAGAAGACAAAATAAGTTAATTTACCCTTCTGGAGCATCACTGAGTGTTTAACCTTCTGTAATCATGGCATATGAGTCTCTCAGTTGTCCTAAGTGTCAAAAGATGGATCTCAAAATCATACAGTCATTGTTGGAAAGGGTTCAAATACACTAAAATACTGGAAAACCAAAGTATTTGTGGGACCTAAAGGATTTTTCTGAAGAACAGCAGGTAGTTGAACTGTTTAGGACAAACAAGGCACTCATGAACAACTACTATTCAGGTAACAACACAGTTTTAAGAATCAAATGAGAAATGTAAACGTTCGAATCATGTCATTTTTATAAATTCAACTATTATTTTGTTATGTGGGCTATATGTAAACATCTTTAATGTAAAATATCTTATTCAGGTCAGTATTAAATAAACAATAACATGCATTTTATGTGATCCCTCTTATTTTGATAAAATAATTAACATTTTTAATTTTTCTGAAAGGGGGATGTAAACTTTTGACCTCAACTGTAAAAAAAAACATGTAATCTATTATAATCCTACTTACTGTTTTCCCCAAAAACAATCACTCTATTGCATTTCCAGTCTCCAAAAGTCCATACAGTGAAAGAATAACAAGGCAATCAATATTTAGCCAAAATATTGAAATATTCTCAAACATGTAACTTAATTTTCTGTAAATATTATGTGAATTTGTGTGCATCTCATTTAATGTCATACAATTTTCAGAATACAATAAAAGGTTTGACAACAGTAAGTTCTTTTGTTTTGTTTTGTTTCTGAACATCTCGTATGCTGGCCAAGGCTGCATTTATTTGATGAAAAAAAAAAAAAGTTAAAACAGAAATATTGTGAAATATTATTACAATTTAAATTAGCTGATTTCTATTTGAATATATTTTAAAATATAATTTATTCCTGTGATGCAAAGCTGAATTTTCAGCATCACTACTCCAGTCTTAA
This sequence comes from Labeo calbasu, assembly GCA_019740295.1. NCBI lineage: Eukaryota > Metazoa > Chordata > Actinopteri > Cypriniformes > Cyprinidae > Labeo > Labeo calbasu. The sequence goes on along the minus strand of JAHKKF010480195.1, from coordinate 2,883 downwards.
GTGTCACATGATACTTCAAAAATCATTTTAATATCCAGAAGGAACATTTCTTATTATTATCAGTGTTCATTAAACAGCTGTCTTGCTTTATCTTTTTGTAGAAACTGTAATTTTTGATTCATTTATTTGATTTAGCAATCTTTTGTAACTGTCACTTCTGATCAATTTATTGTGTTCTTGTGGAATAAAATACATTTTTAATAGCAAAAAAATCATACTGATGCCAAACTTTTGAACAGTGTATGTCAAAATAACATCAGCCACCTTGCTCTCTAGCATAAACACATGAGCCAGTAAACAACCCGTGGGCCAAACCTTTCCTAAGCCAAAAGAAACAAAGGTATCTGCTGCATTGTTTGACCATGTTACATGCAAACTTTGCAGTTTAAAGGTCTCAGATCTCATTAAAAAGCTGAAAACCATGGTATTATTCAAGACTACGTGCTAAGAATACATCTGACTGGAATTCACTGCTCTGTAGGAGGAGCTGTAAGAGTTTACTGACATGCAGAAGTTGACCTGGTTCTAGGGTACAATAATAAAATGCTAGTGGCAAGCCAGTATTTACACAGCTTTTATTGTAAGGTTATAAACTTATATGTGAGACTAAAGTATATGTCAACTTCTCTTAAAAAGAACATTTCCTCATTTGATCGAACTTACATCTACGACAGAGTAGAGAAAACCTTTCCACAGCTCACGCGCCTCCAGATTTGGTGCCTGAGAAGAAAGAGAGAGATGTTGATATTAATTATATCATTAATAACTATAATTCAGTGCAGTACTTCCTTACACTACTGCATTAGATTAGAGATAAATAATACCTCACAGTCAATCTCCATTCACATTTATCAATTTAATTAATACTTTTATTCAGCAAGGATGCATTCACTTGATCAAAAGTGACAGTAAAAAATTTATAATGTTTCAAAAGATTTATATTTTTTAAATAAATACTGTTCTTTTGAACTTAAAAAATATAATAAATTTAAAATATTAAGCGGCACAATTGTTTTCAACACTGATAATAATCAGAAAAGTTTCTTGAGCAGCAAATCAGCATATTAGAAAGATTTCTGAAGGATCACGTGACACTGAAGACTGGAGCAATGATGCTGAAAATTCAGCTTTGCATCACAAGAATAAATTACATTTTAATATGTATTTAAATAGAAAATATTGATTTTAAATTGTAATAATATTTCACAATATTACTGTTTTTACTGTATTTTTGATCATATAAATACAGCCTTTTTAAAGACGTCTTTCAAAACCATTAAAAAAAAAAAAATATCTTACTGCCCTCAAACTTTTGAATGGTATAAGCGTTTGTTTTGTTTCCACAGTTGTAATTGCATTATTATTTGTGAATCAAATTCTCACAGAACAGTTATTTATGCATTTATTTGAGGTATGGAAGTGCAGCTTGTGGGGTTTGTAAGAGGAAGTATCAAACTACAGTGTTTTTGTGCCTCTTTGTGTCGGTAATCTCTATACAATCTCTCTAGCAGACCTCTGAACGGCCCTGATTCTGAATGCAGAATAAACCAAAGGTTTCCTGAGCAAAGCCTACAGCATATTAAATGGCTGATAGTGATCCTACACTGTACAGTAAGCGCCGTTTATCTTGACCTGAGCCATAATATAATATAAAGTTGTCTGGAAGTGTTGTGTGTTATTACTGGCATCAGATGTGTCGATCATAAACAGGAGTAAAATAATGGCCTGTGAAAGTGAAACTCTCTATAGTGTGTCAAAGGTAAATTCCATATACAGATGACTGAGAAACCTGCATTTGCTCATACAGGAGTGTGTGAAGGTTGAGATGTGCATTTGGAGTCAAGCAAGTGAAGCTTATCGTTATCATTAGTGTGTAATACACATCAGACGGTCTGCGAAAGGTCTGTGGGTGCGAGGCTGAGATGAAGGGCATGAGAGGAATGAGATGTATGCGTACTGACAGACATCTGATACTCACAGTGAGTTTGATTTCTCCATCCTTCATGCGGAGGTTCAGTCTGGCTGCCTCCAGATTCCGGTCACGACTTGGGTCATCGATCAGAGACACAAACCCACTCAGATCCAACTTTTCTACATACTAATCAGAAAGCACACACATACAGAGTGACATTTAAAGAAACAGTTCACCCCAAAATGTGAAAAAAGTGATGCTGAATGGCTATAGTTAATTGTTAAAAATTTGAGAAAAAAGAAACATTTCCTAGAAACATCAGTAGTATTGTTATAAGTGATACTCACCTTCAGTCATAATTAAAAAATAAAAGTAATATTAAAAATATACTGTCTTTATGCTGTTTCTACATTAATTTGAAGACTAAATGTGAAATTATTGCAATATAAAAGTACATTTAAAAAACGTTAATGTTTCATCGTGGATTGATCGTGATTAATCATGATTAATTTCAGAAAAAATGTGTGATTAATTAGTTAATTTTTTTAATCGATTAACAGCACTAATACATATACAAATATATATATATATATATATATATATATAACGGATAGTTCTGGGGTCCGTTCTTCGTACCTCGCTAACTAAGTTAGCTGGATTTGATTGTTGACTATTTCGCGTGATCTTGGATCATTCGGTTCTTCGAAGCTCATCCGGGACTTGCTGTCATAGCAACAGTAAGCGTAAACCTGCTCGGGAGCAGGCTTATTTCATGTAAACAGGATTAGATTGCATCTAAGCAAATTGCATTTAAGCAGAATTGATACTTAAAATCTGTCCCAACCACTACTACTTTATTACAAGAGTACTATTGACCCAGGGACAATAATTTAAAATAATAATAATAAAAAAAATGTATTTGAAAATAATATAATAATGTTGTGTAATCTATAATAGACAGCTAGGTTTAC
>JAHKKF010480150.1:0-14633 GCA_019740295.1 Labeo calbasu | reverse complement strand
TTTATCATTATAGGGCAGATTTGTACATACACTGCCAACACACATTAATGTTCAAACAACATGTAAAAGTGAAGTTTGCATCCAATGACCCCTTTAACCAACTTCAATCGTCACATATTTGTATTCGTTTTCAACCTGCTCAGGGTGTAATGTTAAAATCCTACCACTTGCTTTTTTTGTTTCATCTCCATCTCCTCTCTGTCTCTCCTTGCTTTTAGTGTTTTCTGATTCTCCTTTGTCTATTTCTGGTCTCTTATCTCTTGCTTATCTATCTCCTGTTCCTTTTCTGTTTCAACAAATATATTACCATACTAAAAAGCTTTTCTCAGTGTTTCTCCCAGTACACAGAGTAAATGCTCTGATCTGTGAAATAAGCCCAATGCTAGTGCAGCTCTGAAGGGATTGTGAGGAGAGGTCAGAGACTTTAGAGAGAGGAGGAGATGGCTTTCCTTTCATCTCAGTCCGTTTGATTGTGCTGCTGATTTGACAGCACCATTTAAGAGCCGACTAAAAGAGATGTTTCCCCAAATCAAGAGGGTCCTTCAGTGGCACTCACAGAACACGGGTTAGCAAATATACCTGCTTTGTGTTCAGCTCGTTCACTCACTCTTGGGTAGCTGCTTTGTTGAGTGTTAATGTACAGTACATGGAACCTACAAAACTACTAGTTGTGCTAGTTGCTAGTACCTTAATTAGTATTTCTGTTTTTGATGGTAGGAATTTGAACAAATCTCTGTGGTATTAAACTTCAGTAACTTATAGCTCGTTTTTACTTTTTTAAATATGTTTTTTAAATATTTTGATTTATTTTTATATTAGTGTTAGTCATTGTAGTACTTTAATTTATTTCATTTTTTTTATGTAAATTCCCAAAAAACTGTTTTTAAGAGACATTGAAAAACCCTCTTTTTTTGCTTTGCTTTGCTTTTCTAAGCATTTAGACTTTTTAGCCTAATGGCTGATAAAGCAGGACAAATCCCACTGAATTACACTGCAGAAGGGAAACAAATGGGTCTTGTATCAACCTAAAGAGGTTTACTTTGCTATAATGATCTGTTGACTGTACATTATCCCCTGCTGTTTCAATAAATGGACATGAAATATTGATTTCAGTTGAAATTTGTTTTTATTAAGTGAGAAGAAATAGACTGTGGAGGCATACAAGAGATGTTAAACTTGCACAGCAATGTAGAAAATTGGTCTTTTGGAACAGCAGTCAATTATATAGTTAAGCAGTCATTATTGATGGCAGAATATTGTGATTTGACCAATCAGAATCAAGTATTCCTACCAGCCGCGTAATAATGAATGATATTTGATTATCATTTCCCATTGGTTGCTCTTTAATGTTATTGGTGATTTAGCTGTTCTCATTGTTTGACTTTTTCCTGTCTTTTAGAGGCCGTGCCCTCAGGCAATCACTGCAAATCACAGCACAGTTTGCCTTCTCATAGTGCCTCTAATTGGTGGAAAGGACCACGGGAGAGAGAAGTGTTATCGATGGCCGCACGCTGAGCGTCTTTTCATCCTGTGTCAGAACCGCCATTAAAAGCGTGCCACATATCCCGCTACATTTTAATAACCCGCCCTTATGTATCCCGCCAAATTATACTGTCATTTCCAGCTCGATGTGAGCGATGGTTAGAGTGTTTTAATGTTTTTAAATGAAAATGACCCTGACAGGCCATTCGGTCTCCTTAAATGAGAGTGGTTTTATAGCAGGTGTGCGTACATGGCGCAATAAGTGCTTTTGGCTCGATGCAAATGGGTCAGGGAGAGCGCAGTATAAATTCGTCCATGTGGACATAAGCCTGCAATAATGAAATAAGTGCAGATCTCGGGGTGATGTGGGAAATGCGCTTCAGGTAATCAGTGGAGAGGAGTCAGGTCCACAACAGTCCCATAGGGTCCTGTGTAGCCTTAATACCTAACTCGCCTAATTCTGTTAACAAGATACTGGATAGTCTCTTATATAAGCCTGTATATTTATCCTTTAGTTCATCAGAATGACGTTATTTACCCCTTGACCTTTGGTGCTGTCATGGTGGCATAAGTGAAAAGTTAAACGGAGATCAGCGAGGAATTTTACATCATTGCAAGGGATAACCAAAAACAGAGTTCATGAAACATACTGTTAACCAGAAGCTAGTTTTAACTGTTTTTTTCGAAGTGGTCACATGCAATACTATTCAAAATTTGGGGTCGGTAAGTTACTTTTTTTTGAATAAGTGAATACTTTATTTCAACAAAGGTGCATTAAATTAATTAAAAGTGACTGTAAGGACATTTATAATAAATCAAATAAATCCTGTTTGAACTTTTTATTCCTCAAAGATTCCTGAAAAAAATGCAACATGGTTTCTACAAAAATATTAAGCAGCATTGATAACGATGAGAAATGGTTCTTGAGCATTAAATCAGCATATTGGAATGATTTCTGAAGGATCATGTGACACTGAAGACTGGAGTAATAATGCTGAAAAACAGCTTTGACATTAAAGGAATAAATTACTTTTTAAAGTACATTAAATTAGAAAACAGTTACAGTTAAAGTCAAAAATTTACACACAAATTGTTAATTATTTTACCAAAATAATAGGGATCTTACAAAATGCATGCTATTTTTTTTATTTAGTACTGACCTGATTAAGATATTTCACATAAAAGACGTTTACATATAGCCCACAAGAGAAAATAATAGCTGAATTTATAAAAATAACCCTGTTCAAAAGTTTACATACACTTGATTCTACTGTGTTTTTACCTGAATGATCCTCAGCTGTGTTTTTTGTTTTGTTTTTTTTTAGTGATAGTTGTTCATGAGTCCCTTGTTTGTCCTGAACAGTTAAACTGCCCGCTGTTCTTCAGAAAAGTCCTTCAGGTCCCAATTTTTTTTTTTGTTTTTCAGCATTTATGTGTATTTAAACCCTTTCCAACAATGACTGTAAGATTTTGAGATCCATCTTTTCACACTGAGGGACTCATATGCAACTATTAGAAGGTTCAAACGCTCACTAATGCTCCAGAAGGAAGCACGATGCATTAAAAGCTGGGGGGTGAAAACATTTTGAATTTAAAGATCAGGGTAAATTTTACTTATTTTGTCTTCTGGGGAACATGTAAGGATCTTCTGTAGCTTCTGAAGGTCAGTACTAAATGAAAAAAAATATGATATTTAGGCAAAATAAGACAAATTTACACATCGTCATTCCTTTCAAAAGTTTACACCCCTTAATGCATCAGTTTTCCTTCTAGAGCATCAGTGAGCATTTAAACCTTCTGTAATAGTTGCATATGAGTCCCTCAGTTGTCCTCAGTGTGAAAAGATGGATCTCAAAATCATACAGTCATTTTAGGAAAGGGTTCAAATACACAAAAACGCTGAAAAACCAAAGAATTTGTGTAACCTGAAAGATTTTTCTGAAAGACAGCAGGCAGTTTAACTGTTCAGGACAAATAAGGGAATCATGTAAACTTTTGACTTCAACTATATCTCTCTATACTGTGTTCCCTTTGATTTATTCCTTAAATTTTCTTTACTTGGTCTTAAAAAGATATTTAAAAAGTCTTGAATTTACCTTCAGGAAACCTGCAGAAACCCTGCCTCTCCAGTAATGTCACATAACAAATGTGTCATCTCATTTTGGACGTTTCGTTTTACCAGTGCATGTGCTGTGTTAGGAGTGGAGTTTGTTTATTTCAATATTTGCTCATTTTTGGCAATTAAAAGGGCATTAGAGAGCAGAAAATAATCCGAACTGGATTCAAACTCAGGTTGCCTGCACTTAAATGCCACCGTGCAACATGCCAGAACATGTGCACTGCCCGCCAGTCCACGTTTGTGACAAAGTCAAGGTTTTAAGACAATGAACTGGGGGGAGGGAAAGTGGTGGAGTCCACCTCGCTGACTCATAGACGAGGCCATTTCCTGGCATGGACGTGCTAAATTCACATTAGCTTGAGCTATTGATTGGAGTGGGGGGAGGAGAGAGAGATACATCATTCTAGAGAGATGGCCTCAAATGGACAGCCTGGCAGAGCAGTTTTGAATGAACACTCAGCATCCTTTTGGTCAGTGCAGGGCAGAAACAGCTAAAGCAATCTGATTTGCAGTGATGCCAAGCTAGCGTGCTGTGCTGGTGTGGGCTAGTCATGGTTCAATGGTGTCAGAACCTCATTTGTGTAAGTAGGGGTCTCTTGTCTGTGAAAAGACTGTTAAAAGTTTTGAGAAGATTGCTTTGGATAGTGACAAAGTGGTAAGCTGAACTCATTCCAGGGTAAAACTGCTGAGCGTATGTAGCAGTTCATTGAGCATCCACTTTTTAGTGGTCTTAATTGCGGAAGCATTTTTCACATTCATTTTCTTAATTAGGATTTCAAAATACTCTTCAGTACAGTGATGAATTAAGCAACCAGCTCTGAGATCAGTCAGAATATTATATACACTACTAGTCTGAAGTTTTGAACAGTAAGATTTTAATGTTTTTTAAAGTTATTTGATCCAAACAATAAAATTTTGAAATATTTTTACTATTTAGAATAACTGTTTTCTATTTGAATATATTTTAAAATGTAATTTATTCCTGTGATTTCAAAGCTGAATTTTTAGCATCATTACTCCATTATTATTATTATTATGTTGAAAACAGCTGAGTAGAAAATTTTCAGGTTTTTTTTGATGAATAGAAAGTTCAGAAGAACAGCATCTGAACTTATCTGAAATAGAAATTAACATTATAAATGTCTTTATCATCACTTTTGATCCATTTAAAGCATCCTTGCTAAATAAAAGTATTAATTTCTATAATTTCTTCCTCTGACTCCAAGCTTTTGAATGGTACAGTGTATAATGTTACAACAGCTTTTTATTTCAAATAAATGCTGATCTTTGGATCTTTTTATTCATCAAAGAATCATGACAAAAGTACTCAACTGTTTTAAATATTGATAATAATAAAAAAAACAGCAATCAGCATATTAGAATGATTTCTGAAGGATCATGTGACACTGAAGATTGGAGTAATAATGCTGAAAATTTATATTAGATCACAGAAATAAATTACATTTTAAAATATATTCAAATAGAATTGTTATTTCAAATAGTACACATTTTTAAATTTTACTGTTTTTGCTGTACTTTGGATCAAATAAATGCAGGCTTGGTGAGCAGAAAAAATCTTACTGTTAAAAAACTTTTGACTGGTAGTGTACTTTGATTTAAAGGAAAAACACGTTAATGTCTTTCTTTCCATAGTCAAAAAGAAATGAAGGTTTGAGGAAAAAATTTCAGGATTTTTCTCCATATAGTGGACTTCAATGGTGGCCAACAGGTTAAAAGTCCAAATTCCCATATCAATGCAGCTTCAAAGGGCTCTACACGATCCCAGCCGTGGAATAAGGGTCTTGTCTAGCAAATGGATTGGTCATTTTCTAAATAAAAAAATAAAATTTGTATATTTTTTAACCACAAATGCTTTTGCACTAGTAAGAAGACTTCACTCATTGCGTAGTCAAGTTGGAAAGGTCACATGTGACATAGGCGAAAGTACCGACCCAATGTTTACGAAGCGAATGTGCAAAGAAAGTCAAACAACCAAAGGTAAAACAACAATGTCGGATCATTTTGAAGTTGAGTTTTTCACCCTACACTACCTTTTTCAACTGGAGTACATAGACTAAGCACTAACTGTGCGTGATCTTTACAATGTGATCACACAATTTGCAGACGTGCATCGCAGAGCTATAGTGCAAGATGAGCATTTGTGGATAAGAGTATATAAACTTTTATTTATTTTTTAGAAAATGACCTATTTTTTCACTAGATAGGACCCTTGTTCTTCGGCTGGGATCGTGTAGAGCTCTGAAGATGCATTGAAACTGCAATTTGGACCTTCAACCCACTGGCCACCACTAAAGTCCACTATATGGAGAAAAATCCTAGAATGTTACCCTCAAAAACCTTAATTCATTTCGATTGAAGAAAGAAAGACATAAACATCTTGGATGACGTGGGAATGAGTTAATTATCAGGAAATGTTTATTCTGGAAGTGAACTATTGCGCTCTGTAGTCTATCTGTAGATCACACGTCTGTTTTGTTCACAGTAGTTTATTATTCAGGATTCCCAGATTTACTTTTTATTGCTTTGTATCTTTAATTGATACAAAGTTATTTCAATTACGATGAATTCTCTTTTAAACAACCATTTTTAATGCATCAGTAATTACTGTAAGTCGTTTTAAATGAGTTTGTTATGTAAATGAGTGCTGTAAGTACTGGGCATCATCATGATCAGAAAAATACATTTGGAGGTCTGCAGATGAAACCTTCTGAAAGCTCTTAAGATGCTTTCAGACCTGCTTCATGAGAGAGCTATCAGCTTACAGTGCATTAGCTCTCTACTCTGATACATCACCAAGAAATATGGTGCTGTTGATCAAAAGTGATGTCAGCCTAACTTGGGCTGGGGATATATTGTGTACTTATGATTTTATTTTTCATATTTGCATTGATTTTGCTGACGATATAAAATGAAGCAACATTGAGAATATTGTGATTATTTTAATACCTTTTTTTGGCCATTAAGTTACCTCTTTAGGCTCATTAGACTAATTTCACAGTCTCTCACAATCTTCAAGTCTTGTGGCTTGCTAATATGCACAAAACAGCATTTGAGGTGGCAGGTTTGATGAGGTCCGTTTTAATCAATCGATTTAAAAGTCAATGATTTAACAATTTGTTTCTGTCATCAGCTGTTTTTTTTTTTTTTAATATAAAAAAGAACAATTTTATTCTTTTTTTTTTTAATGTTGGTAATATTATAAAATATTATTACTATTACTAAAAATCTATGTAGGTAAATTTATATATATTGTAATATATAAAATATTGTTTTTTGCTATATTGCCCAGTCCTAATATAAAATATTAGAAATTAAATTAAATTTGATCAAATATTACAAATTAAGGTCAGTTTTTATAACTCAGTAATTTAATGTTTTGTTTCTGCTATCACCTAGAAATGTTGACAGGTTTTTTTATATATAAAAAAGACCAATTTTATTTTATTTTTTATTTTATTTAGTAATATTATAAAATAATAATAATAATAATAATAATAATAATAGTTCAATTTTATGTAGGTTTTTTTTTTTTTTTTTCAATATTGGCCAGCCCTAAGCCAAATATAAAATATTACAAATTAAATTCAGATTTATCAAATATTTAAAAATTAAGTTCAGTTTTTATAACTAAATAATTTAATAATTAGTTTCTGTCATTACCGAGAAATGTTGACAGACGTTTTTTTAATATAAAAAAGACAAATTTTACTTATTTTATTTTATTATATTTTAAGTTAGTAATATTATAAAATGTTAGCAATATTAGTAAAATTCTCTATTGTTGTTGTTTGCTTTTTTGTTTGTTTGTTTTTGCTATATTGATTTATCAAATATTACAAATTAAGTTCATTTTTAATCAATCAATTCAAAACTCAAAAGTCAAACAATTCGAAAATGATTCAACAATTTGTTTTTGTCCTCACCCAAAAACGTTGACAGTTTTCTTTTTTTTTTTGCTAGACATTTTTTTGCTATATTGCCCAGCCCTAAGCCTAAATACTTGTCTTTTTGTTATAAGTTTTTGGTTTGTGATACATAGCATGCATACATCTCGCAAGTCATTCATTTTCCATTTCATAGCCGATCGTTGAGTGTTCTTTGATTGATGTCATACATTTGGATGGGGTTCAGAGGTCTCTCACTGTTCCGCACACTGCACGCCTGTGCTGATAGCCTGTGTCCACTGTGTGGCGCTGTGCTGTGTGTCCTGTGTTGAGTGCAGAGCTGCAGCTGGTGGTGGAGCAGCACTTTCAGAGGCAGGAGCAGCAGGAGGCGGGGCTCTCTGACAGCCCAGACACGCCCAGTCCAATCACAGCACAGCATTTTGCCAACGAAGCTCAGTGGGCCAGTCACAACAGCTCAGAGCCCAATGGCAATGAGTCTAATGTCAGTACTGAGGGGCAGCCAGGCAGCAGTGGGGCTGGGGGTAAGTCCAGATCAAAAACTGGGAAGCAGTGATTATATCGTTGCTTTGAACAATACACAGGTAGCACGGAAAGTACACGTAACAATCTCTCACTTGTAACAGATATATTAAAATCAGGTTAAAATAGATAAAGAAATCTGTGCAGAGAATTATGAAGGACCAATGTACTCTAAATTAAATAATGAAATCAATTAAATAAAAAATAATTTATTATTCAGTGAAACTATTGCATTTAAATAATACTTCTGAAAATATTTTAATATAAAAAAAAAATCACTCTGGGTCTGTAATTCATGTTTCAAGCCTGTTATTATTTATAATCATATATTGAATTCAGTGTTACTTTAGTTAATACTTCAGATAATATTGTTTATATTGATATTTTTAATCAGTTTATTTTTGAATCAGTAGCAATTTTGTTGTGTGTTTTTGTAATTAAGTCGTTTTTGTTTTTTATTTTGTCAATATTGATTTTATGATTTTTAAAAAAATAATTTGCTTTATTATTATTATTTTGTTTTATTATTAATTTTTGTTTAAAGTTATTTTAGTACATCAAGTTAAACTAAATTAAAATAGGAAATCACCCGTTATGTTATTAAAAAATATATATATTTAATGTATTGGTTTATTTTAATGCAGTGAATTTATGTAAGTGATATTATGAAAATGTGTATGTATGTATATAAAATATATATAAAATCAAATATTACAAATTAAATTAAATACATTTATTGATTAATTTTATCATTGCAAAATGTGTACATATAATTGATTTAATTGTTTTTTTTTAGAATACAGAGTAAATTGGTATATGTCATTTCTGTTTAATTATTTATTGATTTAATTATTTATTTTGAGTGCTTTTATCCTTCATAGACAATATATTTGTGCACGATTATGTAGTATGAAAGAAAAGCTGTTTGCTTGGTTGGAAGATCTGCTGCACTTGACTGACAAGACTTTTTTGTCTCTGTCTCTCCTCCACTTTTTTTCTTTTGATCTTATTTTTTTCTATTATTATTTTGATATTATTACTACCATTGTTTTGTATATTCATATACAGGAGAAACAGCAGAAACCTCAGGGAGTGAGCAGAAAAACTTGAGCAGTCCTTCATCTGTCTCTCGATAGCCATAATAATGTACCCGGCACACCGTAGACCCTTCCTAAACATTTACTGTCCCCTCCACTCTTTGGACTCTGAATAAGAAGATATGCTTTCTCTAAATACACGCACTGTACTTTCTCACCTCTTTCTAAGTTCACTACCAGTGATGACTTCCTTCAATCAGTTTTATTTGTGTGAAATGTAATGCTTGTTTCTTCACTCTGAAATCTGTACTGAAATGATTTGTCCTGTTTGTTTTTCTATTTGATAAAATGGCGTTTGAAATATTTCCAATATGTATATCTGTGGCATCAGAAATACGGGCAGCATATTTTTGGCACTTTCAGATCAGTTGTAATAATTTCTTTATGGGTATGGATTTACTTGTGAAGTAGAGACAATGAAATAAACTTTTTTGGAGCTTGAAATAAAAAAAAAACAAGGAATGATGTAAATAATTTTGAGTAAGTGCTGTTTATCTAATGTTACTGTGATTTTGGTTTTTCATCTCCTACTTCCAAAATGTATGGAAGCCTGTTTCCACCACTGAATAAAAAAAATGGTATTGTGACTTTTTATCTCACAATTCTGATTTTTTTTTTCCTCAGAACTGCGCAACACAAACTTGGAATTCTGACTTTTTCTCACATTCGCTAGTTTGTATCTCACAATTCGGACATTTTTTCTCGCAACTCTGACTTTTTCTCAGAATTGTGAGATATAAACTCTGACTTTATATCTCAGAATTGCAACTTTATTTTTCAGCATTCCGCAATTGTGAGTTCAAATCACACAATTCTGAGAAAAAAAAGTCAGAATTCCGAGTTTATACCTGACAATTCTGACTTTTTTTTAGAATTTCGCAATTGCGAGTTTAAATCATGCAATTCTGAGAAAAAAGTCAGAATTCTAAGTTTATGTCTTACAATTCTGACTTTATATGTCACAATTTCTAGTTTATATCTCACAGTTCTGACTTTTTTTTTCTCAGAGTTGTCTTTATTTCTCAGAATTTCGCAATTGCCAGTTCAAATCACGCAATTCAGAGAAAAAAAGTCAGAATTCTGAGTTTATACCTCACAATTCTGACTTTATTTCTTAGAATTTCGCAATTGCGAGTTTAAATCATGCAATTCTGAGATAAAAGTCAGAATTCTACGTTTATATCTTACAGTTCTGACTTTATATGTCACAATTTCTAGTTTATATCTCATAATTCTGACTTTTTTTCTCAGAATTGTCTTTATTTCTCAGAATTTCGCAATTGCGAGTTCAAATCACGCAATTCGGAGAAAAAAGTCAGAATTCCGAGTTTATACCTCACAATTCTGACCTAACTCGCAGTTGCAAGTTTATATTTCACAAATCAGAGAAAAAAAGTCTGAATTGCGAGTTTGTATCACACAATTCTCAGAAAAAAGAATTGCGTGATACAAACTCGGATTGCAGACTTTTTTTACGTGAGACATAAACTCAGTTTGTCAGAAAAAAGTGTCAGAATTGTGTCGTAATTATCTTTTTAAAAAAATGTATTCAGTGGTGGAAACAATCTTCCATAAAAAATGTCTCAATCTTAGATAAGTAAATGAAAATGGAATAGAGCACTGCAGTGATTAAATAGTTTTGCAGGTATATTTTAAGTTAGCATCACTGGTTCTTTTAACAAAAACCCTGTAGGATTTCTCTGGATTTTGAATTATTGCAGTCCTGTGAACACCTGAAGTTTATGATTCTCACATGATTTGTTCATCATGATAGTTTTCACAAATTAACAAAACTTTTTTGAAGCTTGAAAAAAATGGCCAGTAGTAAAAATCTAAATGTAGACTAAACGACACCACCATTATGCTTCGACAATCCCAATCTTTATTTTACAAAAAAATTCATTTAATTTTATATCCCTGACAACTTCAGTAGTCCTAATTATTCACTTGTTTGCAACCAGCATTTTCAAGACAAGAAAAACCTTTTAAAAAAAAAAATCACAAGTAGGTATTACTGATGTATTTTATGTTGTAAAATTAAACTTGTGTTAACCAGAGATCTTATTTTAGCCAAGTAAAAATGTTTAGGCCCATAAAAAATGTAATCTCTGCAGCACACTATGCCTTATTTATGCCATAAGATATGTAATGAGGCTTAAATGTGAAGTATGTCATTTCTGTGCAAACTAGCAGCACCAAACCAGATTATTTTGTGTGTGGAAACAGAAGAAAAGAAAAGAAAAAAAAAAATCACCTTATTCAATATTCAATATTCCTGATTTTCAGTTCAGCGTTTTAATGAAGGCATCGCTTGTTTTTAACTTTAAAACAGGGCTATTTAAAATGTAATGCCTGTTGTCAGATTTTATTGCTGATTTTAAAAAATATGTCATTAGGCATCTGGAAATGCTGGGCTTTCCCGTTAAAGTAGATATAAGCAATAACTTTGTCTATTTTATTAATGTGAAAGTGCATTACAAAGACGGCCAACAAGCTTTTATGTCAAGATAAAAAAATTAAACTTGTGAAAAGTGATTAATGCTGCAGGTGTGTTTGCTCAAAAATACCATGCTTTAAGAAAAGAGCTTATTGTAACCTCCTAAATGGTCTCTTTTGCATTGATGATCGCAATCATCGCAAACTAACTTTGTCTAGTCAGCTGGAACTAGATGGGTAAGTCAGGTCACACTGGAACAGGTGCTTGCTGGGACTCACGCTGTGTTCGTCCTGCAGGTAGAGAGCACAGCGATAGCCAGCAAGAGGAACGAGAGAGTCATCATCCTCCGAGACTCTCTCAAAAACACCTGGACACACTGTCAGAGGAACCCGGAGATCTGTCACCACGTCGCAAAGACACACCGTACCAGCACCAGCCTCCCTTCGTCCCTGGTAGGACCAGATAATAAGCACATAATACTGTCACGAGAAACATGACATACAGGACAAGATTTCATTACGATTTGCATATTATATTAATGTGTTGTTTGTTGGTCTATTGGTTCATGTCGGTCTTTCGTTCTATTAACTGTCACTCATATGCATATGAACGTTTGTGACCTGAAGATGCTTGACCAAAAAAGAACTGTATTCTGTTTTAATATATTTTAAAATGTAATTTATTCCTTTGATGGCAAAGCTAAATTTTAAGCGTCGTTACTCCAGTCTTCAGTGTCACATGATCCTTCAAAAATCATTCTAATATGCGGATTTTCTGCTCAATAAACATTTATTATTATTATCAATGTTGAGAAACAGTTGTGCTGCTTAATATTTTTGTGGAAACTATGCTACATATTCTTTCAGGATTCTCTGATGAATAGAAAGTTAAAAAGAACAGAATTTACTTAAAATAGAAATCGTTTGTGACATTGTACATGTCTTTACTGCCACTTTTGATACCATTAATGCGTCCATGGTGTCTAAAAGTACTTTAAAAACTTTCTTACCCCAGACTTTTGAACGATAGTGTTCGTTCACAAACAGTTCGGTTATTTACCAGTAAAGTAATGTATAGCCGAATTCTCACATGTAATTTTTAAGCAAACCCCAGCTGTTTTACCTCAACTGTACTGGCTTGCGTTTCCCAAAAGCAACTTGCGACCATAGTCAGCTAACGATGCTAGCTAGCATACTCATAGTCACTCCATGTAGTGTCTGGCGTTTTCATCTGTGGTTTCGGTAATTTACGGATTGGACATATGAGCTATCTGAGCTGCTCCCGTCAGTTTTATATTCTCAAATGATCCACTTCAGGTTGTTGTGCTAGCTAGCGGTTAGCTAAAATTTGACGGCTGCACTCGTGTCGCAAATGATACAAAATCGACTACATCATCGTCTAATTGGGTAATTGTCACTATGGTTACAGCCAGGTAATAGTCAGGTGTAGAGCGATAACAAAGGGGATTGACAATGGTTTGTTCATACATGTTAAAGGATTAGTTCACTTCTAGAATAATTCCTGATAATTTACTCACCCCCATGTCATTCAAGAAGTTAAAGTCCCTCTTTCTTCAGTCGAAAAGAAATTAAGGATCCTAGTCTAGGAATAAGGGTGTTATCTAGTGAAAAGATCATTTTCTAAAAGAAAAAAACCTTACCGACCCAGTGTTTACTAGTGATGAGCGATACCACTTAGTTCGTTTTCGATACGATACCGATACATTTAAAGGCCAGTATTATCGATACCAATACGATACTTCTAAACTAAATTTTTTAATTATGAAACTTATTAAATTATTAAGTTACTAAGAGTAAAATGCATAATGATACCCACGTAACTTTATGTTTGAAATGCATTTTAACATTAAATATATCTTAATTGCAACTTATTAGGTTATATTTTTGTTTATGCATGGTTAAATATGTTTACTGTAGTGGTAATCATGGAAATCTATAAATATTATAGTAGAATTACAGTCACTTTACTAAAATCATGGTTCATTTTCATAAGGGACTGCCAGTGACAGGCTGTTGCACACATAAAATGCAACCTTTTTATTCTGACAGTGCATAATTTATATTAACATTACAGAATAGAACTTGATCAATATGATTGTTCAATTTAAATTGATGTAATTGCACAAACTATGTAGGCTACGATTTCCACCTGTTTATTATAAAATAACTCATACATGTATTTTTTCTGTCCTCTGATAAGCATTGTTCTGGGCTGCTGTTGCCAAAAGCCAAAACGCTTTCTGAAGATACTTTTGGGAAACGCAGCCCTACAATATTTGAATGCACTGTCAGAAGTGAGTGAATGCTCTCTGTGATTAATTGGTTCTGTTGTGCAACATAGTCCTAGTAGTCCTATCCTACACAATTATTTGCTAACAGGTTATTTGTCCAATTTAATGCATATTGTACACATACAATTTATTTTGTTAAATAAAAACACTAGTAAATAAAAAACACCTTAGTATCGATATTTTTTATTTGAGTATCGATACTTTCGATACCTGCATCAGTATCGATATACCGATACTTAAGGATCGATACGGCCATCCCTAGTGTTTACAAAGCAAACGTACAGAAAGTCAAATGCCCTTTACAAAAAAAGGTATAACAACGTCAGACAATTTTAAAGTTAGAGAAGAAAATTAGATACCATACCCTACCAATTTTAACCGAAGTACACAGACAAAGAATTAACCAATGACCAATAATCAAAAAATGACTTTTCCAATGTGATTATGTAATCTGTGAAGTCACGCATCGCAGAGCTAGTGCAAGATGAGCGTTTGTGGTTAAAAAGTGTATATATATATATATATATATATATATATATACACTACCGTTCAAAAGTTTGGGGTCAGTACATTTTTATTGTTTCTTTTTTTTTTTTTTTTAAGAAATTAATACTTTTAAAACTTTTAAAAGTTTATTAAAAGTTAATAATAAATGATTTACATTGTTATAAAATATTTATATTTTGAATAAACACTGTACTTTTTAAACTTGTTATTCATGAAAGAATCCTGAAAAAAAAAA
>JAHKKF010480105.1:0-14143 GCA_019740295.1 Labeo calbasu | reverse complement strand
TAAAATAACTGTTTTCTATTTGAATATATTTTCAAATGTAATTTATTCCTGTGATTTCAAAGCTGAATTTTTAGCATCATTACTCCAGTCACATGAACGTTCAGAAATCATTTTAATTTGCTGATTTGCTGCTCAAAAACATGTATTATTATTATAATGTTGAAAACAGCTGGGTAGAATTTTTTCAGGTTTTTTTTGATGAACAGAAAGTTCAGAAGAACAGCATTTATCTGAAATAGAAATCTTTTGTAACATTATAAATGTCTTTATCATCACTTTTGATCAATTTAAAGCATCCTTGCTAAACAAAAGTATTAATTATAACATAATTATAATAATATAATATATCATTTCACACCCCACAAAACAACAACAACAACAACAAAAGTTACAGACACCAAGTTTTTCCAATGATATAGTGTATAATGTTACAAAATGTCTATTTTACGGTTTCTTAACTAGTTTCTTATTAGCATGCATATTACTAGAATATTAGCCATTTATTAGTACTAATAAAGCACATATTAATACCTTATTTTACATGACCTTATTCTACATCCCTAATCCTACCTAATACCTACTCTTAACAACTACCTTACTAACTATTAATAAGCAGCAAATTAGGAATTTATTGAGGGAAAAATCTTAGTTAATAGTGAATAAGTGTTCTATTCTAAAGTGTTACCGTAATTTTTATTTCAGATAAATGTTGATCTTTCTATTCTTCAAAGAATCCTGAAAAAACTATACTCAACTGTGTTAAATACTGACAGTAATAGTAAAACATTCTTGAACAGCAAATCAGCATATTAAAATGATTTCTGAAGGATCATGTGACACTGAAGACTGGAGTAATGACGCTGAAAATTTAGCTTTGATCACAGGAAAAAATTACAGATATTTTAAATAGTAAAAATATTTCACAATTTTACTGCTCTTGCTGTATGTTGGAACAAATAAATGCAGGCTTGGTGAGCAGAAGAGAATTCTTTAAAAACGTTAAAAATCTTACTGTTCAAAAACTGGTAGTCAAAAATGCCTGGTAGTGTATCTTCAATGTATTTTGAAATATTACATTAAATATAGGTCTAAGACAATTCTGCACCTGCAAGGAGTAAGACGGCTGCTTCTCTCTGTCCAGAGGTTTAAGGGCGTACAGGAAGCCTGACTCCACCCCAAAAATCCCTTCATCGTCTCCACTTACACTCAGATCAGAATAGGTCAGGGGGAGATCTGGCAACTGTGAAAACAAAATATGGTAAGTATATAAACTATATACAAACTATAAATATCCACAAAGTGAAACTTTGTCATATGTAGTTGTCAAAAGATATTCTGATGAACATTTAATGAACATCTATTGCTTTATTCATTTGTTTAACAGACAACATTATGCTCTGTATGAGAAATGGCTCTTGTGGGCGCTGGCTCAGTTTACACTTGGCATCAATGCAATCTCTATATCTGGATGTTGTAAACACATTGAAAAAAACAAAACAAGTTTAAAAGCTTAAACTCGTGAACTACTTGTTATATTGAGAAAGTTGGAGATGCAATTTGTGATTGGATACTTAGTGATACAGTCATCACATCTACATTAAAAAAAAAAAAAAAAAAAAAAAAAAATCACACAAACCCTACCTATTACACCAAGGTCTGGCTTTACCAGGTCTGGCACGCTTAGCAACCTAAATTATTTTTTAAAAGAATGACTAGCTTTTCACATGAACACTGCTTTGCACTGAGGCTTTTTGCATTTCTGCGGTTGTCAACCTCTTCATTTTGCAGTCGCCAATGTCTTTTTATCAGCATGGAAAACTTTCTTTTCAAACAGTGAATATGCACAGAACACACAAAAAAGTTCCCCTTATAATCAATGAAGCTGTGAATCACTTCAGCTCTGGCCTCTTGCAAAAAAACAAAACAAAACAAAACAAAACAAAAAAATCCATTAACAGTCAATGAAGCTGTCTGCACTACATAAGGTATATCTTATTTACATTGTGTCTGTACTTCGTTGGTAACAATAAAAGTGTCTCTACCAATCAAAACTAAGCAGGTGACATTCAAATGCATCTGATTGGCCATTGTGTCCTTTTGCTTTGTGTTTGGTTATAATGTTCCATGCTTTAAAATAGCACATTGTTGAAAATAACATTTGCCACAGTGGTGCTACATTTAAGCAGAATGCGGGTTTATCTGACACTCTTACAGTTATGTAATTGCAGGAGCCGTAATCATAATCACATTTTTTTTTTAAATTAATTACATAATTTAATCAGTTATCTAGATACAAAAGCTACTTTATGTGGACAAATTAAACAAGCTACAGTCTAACTGGCTAATTTTACGAGCTACTGGATTAAATCATGGTGAACATATTTTGCTGCCTTTAAGTGCACATACTGTGAAACAGAGTCAGGCATTCTGGTCCCATTTTATATTAGGTGGCCTTAACTACTACGTACTTACATTGAAAAATAAGTACAATGTACTTATTGTGTTCATACTGTATTGCAAAACGCGTCTGCTGCTATTGAGATGGGATACGGGTAAGATTTAGGACAGGTTTGGTGGTATGGGTAGGTTTAAGGGTGGGTTCAGGTCTAAGGGATGAGTCAACAGTGTAATTATAAATGTAATTACAGAAATTAAATACAATTGTAACTACATGCAGTCTAATGTAAAAGCATGTATGTACAAAATATGTGCATTGTACCAAATGATTCATTTAAATGTAAGTACATAGTAGTTAAAGGCACAATATGTACGTTTTTGCCGCTACAGGGTGCATATTTAAGACAAATAAAGAAACAAAAGCGTAGTTTTATGACCCCGTGATTGAGTGTGGAATCATGGGAGTTGTTGTCTTCATCCCCACAGCCGATGCAAATGTCGGGACTTGGGCAGAAATCATGTCCTTGAATGAGCTAATGTATTAAAGACTTTTTAAGGTCACTGTAGTATGAAGCAGGGTGGCCTTGAAAGTCGTGGAAGCGAAATGAGGACACTGGAGTGATTGCTAATGAAGGACGAGCGCGATACACAGCTTGAAAGCAGCGTAGCCTTTATTATGCCACAGTGGCACGCTTCTGCTCTTTCCGGTCATGCGTATGTAGGAAAATGCATTGCTATTTTATCATACTAGATACAGTTGAGTGTGTTGAAAGTTTCGTTATAATGCTCTGTACATTTGTCATCTGTCTAATAAAATGCATAACATATTAAAGTGTCTTTGGGGTTTCCATGTTTTCTACAAAATAAACCGGAAAACCAAGGGTGTATGACAACATTGGCAGGCAACGCAATGAGGTCCCTTACACTAGTTAAAATTGCTTATTTCTCTGGATTTGAACATTCTTCGAAACATTTGGGATAATGTTAGTACACAATTCAGCAAAACATAACACTGTTCTAGTGGTTTTTGACATTTTAAGCAAAAATCTTACATATTATGCCTTTAAGGCCACCTAATATAAAGTGGGACTGGCACTCTTTATGAATGTTGAATTTGGAAACATAACATGGATGTTCCCTAAACAAAACAAATTATATTGTGAACAATAAACCTACATAACATCAGAATTCAAAATGATATATAGAAATTTCTGTCACTTACTATATATAAGGTATCACAAGCAAAATGTGAAAGTTGAATAAATAACACCATACATTACTGACTTTACTGTTCACTGACCTCTTTATAGATTCAAAATATTTCATCCATTTCATCCACCTTTTCTTCAGCGCAAAAGTAAGCCTATGTAAACGATAAAACTGTTTGCACTACAAACCAGTGTGTTCATAATTAAGATAATACATTAAAATAACATGGTAAGACACACTAATCTGCAATATCAAGTAGCAAAATGAGCTGTTTTGTACAGATAAAAATAGATGGACGAAGATGAGACCGGAAGCCAGACCCATAAAATTTACAAATGGCCACGCCCACTCTTACAGAGAAAAAAGAGGTGGATAGATCAGTGTCACAACTCGGCACCTTGTGTACCATCTAGAATTTCCCACTTGTAAATATATGACTTGGCTTGGTCATTTGTGTGCTCGGAACTCGTAATTATGCCATTTCCAAAAAAAGCATCTGAAGAGCACATTAATGGCTGTTAGTATAAACACTGGTTGTGTAGTTGAAGCGGTCAGTGAGACAGTAATGATGTTTGGCTGACTGTTCTCTAGATGTCTGTGAATGAACATGGCTGCTGCTGTTGACAGCAGTTATGTGGCTCAGTGGTTGACACCAATGCAGATAGAGATTTAGAATTAAGCTGGGCATCAGGCTCTAAATTCTCTGTGTTCAGTACTGGCACATCCTATACAGGGTACAGTGTGCATGCAGTCACATATCTTAAATAGCACACAAACCTAAATGGTCAGTGTCATGCCAGAAAAATTCCAATCTGCCTGACCAGTGAATGTTAATTCTTTTGTTTCTGGAATGTATCTCAGAATATTTTTTTCCATGCTTGCCTAGCATATTTAGAATAGCATGCCAGCGAGTGTTTATTAGAACAGGTAAAGATTGATTGAAGTGGTAATTGCGCACAGCATGAGTCACATGACACTTTGTAGCTTGCCTTTCCCCTTGTTCAATCTGCCTACACGCCTGCACAGGATATCCAGAGTCTTTTAAACCCATGCTTGGTTGTTTTGATTGACTGTGGTAGCAAAAATTGATCAGTTCTGCCTGAGAGCTAAAAAAATGCATCAGACCTCATCTGTCACTTATTTTTGTAAGCCTAAACAAATATTATGCAGCCATCATTGTGTTTTTTTCAGTGATCACACAGGGCACGGGTAATTATCCACCCACTCACATGTAGGCCATTATACTTGATTTGGACACTGCACAGAGACTGTTTTCATAGCATGGCGTCAAATACCGAAAACGACGAGCAAGAAGCACTAGGACCCAAACAGTCCTTCAGAAATGCCGCCAATTACAGTGTCAAAGCGAAAAGCTTTTTGGAGAGCAACCGGGCTATTACTAAACGACATCTGCTAAAGATGTCTGACACAGGGTTTGAAGTAAGGCATTGTACAGGAGCTCCATATTTAGTCTGGTGACGACTGGTTTGTACGTGAATGCCTGCTCATAATTACACCTTGAGTTCTGAGTGCTCTGGGAAGTGGGATGTGGGGTTTATTGAATGGTATGTTCAATGCTCTGCTTTTTCAGTCTTTTCTCTGTGTTGCTCTTAGAAGCAGTCATTAATACATTCTCAGAACTCTTTAGTCATTCTCAACACGGCACAAGGACGGTCCATTTTAACCAACTAAATTCAGTGTATAAATAACACACACAACAGTTTCTTTCACTCAGTGGTATTTTAGCCACCAGAGCTGACAATATAGTCAGAGCTGCTTACTGAAATTCTTAGCCTACTGAAATGTACTGAACCATGGTGTCACATCCGCTCGCTTTTAAAAAATTACATCAGTTCTTCGTTCTAGACTGAACAATGGTACACCTCCACACTATATGTAATATGAAAGATTCTACACGCATTCAACATTTCCTGTCTTGATTACTGAAATGTCCTTTTCATCAGTCTAGTCAACACAAACAATGCTAGACAAAATGGCAGCCTATATCGTCTTGTATTACAGTAAGTGCAAAACACTCCTCTTAACCTTCACAGCTCTTCAGAGCCCTTCCCCTCTTCATCTGTCTGACCTATAGTTTATACACACAGTCTCAGTTACTTGATTATTTGCTTAAACTGAGCCTGTAATAATACAATATAATAATATAATATAATATAATAATTGTTGTTGTTGTTATTTTAAATTTTTTTATTTGAATTTTTTTTTTTTTTTTTTTACTATGGACAAATATACCCAATATAAGCCAGGTTAAAGCTTCTGTAAACTTTCCAAAGTCATTTTGTCCTCCTTACAGGAAGAACTCACCTTGGTGAGGTACCATGGGAAAATACCATCATAGTTTTCTGGAACACCAATTTTAAGATGAGCAGACTCAGAAAGCAAAATGTTCTGAGACAGCACCTTAAATAGAAAGCAATTAATTGTAGAAGGCAAATCATGTTGAGTGATAAACATTTATGTAATCCACACAAAAAGGCCAACTAAGAGAACTTACATTCAGTGCAATAAACCAAGCACTCAGAGATTCCATCGAGACAACAGCAGCCTTCATGCTTAACATAAAAAACAACATCATTTTAGCATGAAAATGCCCTGCTTCAAAGGTTAATCTATAGATAAATGTAAGTTCCTATACAAAAACTAAAGGGTTTTTCGTACTTTTTACCAAAGTAAGAGGGATCATACAAAATGCATGTTATTTTTTTTTTATTTAGACCTGAATAAAATATTTCACATAAAAGATGTTTACATATAGTCCACAAGAGAAAATAATAGTTGAATTTATTTAAAAAAAATTTTTTTTTTTAGTGATAGTTCATGATTCCTTTGTCCTGAACAGTTAAACTGCCGCTGTTCTTCAGAAAAATCCTTCAGGTCCCATAAATTCTTTGGTTTTCCAGCATTTTTATGTATTTGAACCCTTTCCAACAATGACTGTATGAGTTTGAGATGCGTCTTTTCACACTGAGGACATCTGAGGGACTGATAAGTTGCACTATTACACACACACACAAAGCTGGGGGGTGAAAACTTTTTGAAGATCAGGGTAAATCTTAGTTTTAAATCTAAAGTCTTCTGGGAAACATGCAAGGATTTGATATTTAGCTAGAATAAGAAAAATGTACACATCTTCATTGTTCAAAAGTTTCCACCCCTGGCTCTTAATTCATAATTTTTCCTTCTGGAGTATCAGTGAGCGTTTGAACCTTCTGAGAAAAGATGGATCTCAAAATCATACAAATAATTGTATGTCATTGTTGGTAAGGGTTCAAATACACAAAAATGCTGAAAAACAAACAAGGGATACCTGTGGATCATTCAGGAAACAACACAGCAACACATATTAAGAATCAAGTGTATGTGAACAGGGTAATTTTTATAAATTCAACATATTTTCTCTTGTGGACTACATGTAAATGTCTTTTATGTGAAACATCTCATTCAGGTCAGTACTAAATAAAGCAATATTTTGTATGATCCGTCTTATTATTTATGGTATATTATATATAATATATTACTTTGGTAAAATAATTAGCATTTTACAGATTCTCCAAGGTGTCTGTAAACTTTTGACCTCAACTGTACAAACTACTGTCCTAACTGTATTTCTCACATTCTGATCATTTCTTTATGTGTGAAATTAAAAAAAAAAGCCTGAATGCACCTTTAAGAGAGAAAGAAATAGTCTGAGAGAAATAATCAAGCGTGCCATCAGACAACTTTTCCTTCCAGTTAATGTTAAACTCGAGTACACCTCATTAATGTAACATCACGTCAGGTTCGACTTACTTTTTTAGATTACGCTTTTTCGGGAATAGCTACAGTATTTCAGCTAAAGTTTTCTTCTTCTTCAGTACAAAACATGACCATAAAACAAGCATATCCGTCAGGTACCCGTTTTACAAAACATGACATAAATACTGTGCGTGCCGTGAACCCAGAGATTACATAAATGAAAACAAACAAAAGTCTATTGGCTTCTCTGCGATTACGTCGGTAAAGAAAATAAGAAAGAAAAATAAATGAACAAACTATCTACATGCCTTACACAGAACTAAATAGGCCTAGTGTTAGTCTATTAAAGAAACTCAATAAAGTCCCTTACTGCAATCAGTGATGCTGTTGTTTAATGCTGGATAAGGCTATAACGACGCAAATCATTTAAAACGACAACAAACGAGTGGACTTTGACAGAAAATCTTAAACGCTTCTTTCTATTGATCTTATCATACATTGTTTAATAAAAGCAGCTCTTACCTTTAGTCCACACTCCCGTGAGCAAAATTGAGAATGGCTTTAAGTGTTAGAAGAGCATTGCATCTGCTTTGTATCTGATTAATGATTAGCTTTCTTAATTAGGCTGAGAAAACTTTTAACTACCTTGTTTCCTCCAATTACACAACTGACTAGCAAGTCCCTGGCTTGCATATGTATGGGGGAATAAATTACATGGTATAATAGCCTCAAGTCTGAATGTGCATTTTGTGTTTGAAGTAAATAGAACACCATGCAAATTAACATTGTATTTTTTTTATTATTTTATTATAAAACAAATTGTAAACATGTAACAAAATTAACAACTCAATAATATTAAATGGCATTAAGTGCAAATCAAACGTTTTTAAAAACAGCTCACAACACATAATTTATTGCTTCTATGTCGTTTGCACACGGAGCATAGATGTCAGAATAACCGTATCAGACTTTTTATATTGAAACATCCCATTTATATTGCCTCTTGCCCTACCCCACCCCCCCAAAAGCACAAACCTCCTAGTTCAGTGTCTTGGCTGAGTTACGAACCTGCGCACTCAGTTTCAAGTAACATTTGATTCCATGTTATTTCAGCAAGAAAAATGACTTGTGCTCATCCCTTAGACATCTGATACAGCTAAAGTCCACATGAGGAAAAGAACCTCTTTCTTTTGCCTTTGTGCAAACACACCCACAGCTCCCCAAAGGGAACATTGTGATTTGTGCATTTACCTCCTATTTACATGCGCAGAATTTGACAACTATACATATTAAGGCAGCAAAACACAGAGAAAAAGTAACAGAACAATAAAAAGCCTCATGCCGGTCAACATAATCAACATGATTTAGTCAGTTTTGTTTCATATATATAATCTCTTCTCAGTTTACAAAACAAGTTCATATTTGTCTGTACAGCTAGATAGTCCTTATATTAGCATGAAAAACACACAGCTTCTGGTCGTGGGTATCAGAGGGCACATTAGTCCAGTTTTTCATAGCACTGACAGGTCGTGACAGGATTTGGACTTCTGTCTGAAGGCCATTTTCTTGTTTTTCCGGGCCACCATGCGGCCCAGGAAACGTTTGGCCTTTTTGCTGATGCTCTCACGGCGCTTGCAGTTGGCCATGCGCCGGGCGTTTTCTTCCTTGCTGTCCTTCCGCAGGCGGATTTGCCGGACGATGCCCTCGAAGAGGTCACGCACATTGTGATGCAGGGAGGCTGACGTCTCAATGAACTTGCAGTCAAACACAACGGCACAGGCACTGCCCTCTAGAGAGACGAGGAAACAGAGACGCACGTGCAGGTGAGCATTAACTCCATTACCAGAGGGATGAAAGCTACGTGTCATCATTGCTATGCCTCCTGGCTGTTCCTCAAAGCTCAGGAGACAGACAAGTACTTTATCCAAAACATCTCTAAACACAGTCTGCAAAGTCTGTTTCTATCCGCCATATTTAAAATAAAGCAGAAGGTGGGTGAAATCTTACCATCCACAGAAACTTCTCGGGAACGCACCAAGTCACTCTTGTTTCCAACCAGGATGATAGGGATGTTTTCAGACTGGCGAGCTCTACGCAGCTGGATTCGCAGCTCTGAAGCTTTCTCAAAGCTGGACTTGTCTGTCACAGAGTACACGATGATATAAGCGTCTCCCATACGCATGCACTGATCTTTCAGCCACTGGCTGTTATCCTGTAGGAATAAAATGGACGGTTAGGCATTGCAAAGTTAATGCTGATCATAACTAAACATAAACATTTTGTTATATTTTTATTTATATATATATATATATATATATATATATATATATATATTAATCAAGTTAAATGAATTTATTTAAAACATTTGAATACTTGTATTTAAGCTTTATTTAATGTAGATAAAATATTTTAACATTTATATTAAAATTAATAATTCAAATATTTTAAAACATTTTAAACTGTAATATTTTTATTGTAATATTATGTTTAGTTTATTTAAAACAAAAATAACGCCCATTGCTTACCTGTTCCCATATGTCATAGAGAAGGATTGACGTCTCCTCATCATCAACCACAAGGGATCTGTCATATGTGTTTCCTGAAATGAAGGTAGAATACATAATTACACATCTGTAACGTTACACAAGCCTGACAGTCAAAAAAGCACCACATCACCTAGACTTTTCAGAAATTAGTCTCTAATCTTACTTCAGGCACTTCTGAATAAATCACGACATTTACCTGTGTCCTCGCAGTCGTTACTGTCTTCAACTCCTCCAAATATTCTCGCCAAACTCGACTTCCCAACGCCGTGCTCGCCCAGGAGGACCACCTTGTAGACCTGGCCGTCTGAATCGCTGCCGGACGAGATGACCGAGTCGGAGGAGTCGGACACGCAGCTGTTCATGTGCTCCTCTACCTGACTGAAGCGCATGAGGCTGGACAGCTCGGTGGGTTGAGTTTCGGGCATCGAGCGCAGCTCTCGGTCGTCCACCGGCATGCTTCTTCTGTGCAAGTTCTGCAGGTGGAGGGGAAACGGCATGCTACCTCTTCTCTTATCCATGTTCCTCAACTTGTCTCCTTTGTTCAAAGTCATCACTCCAAACCTGTCTGTGTAAAACTAATATTATAACAACTGTAGGGCTATTGTATAATGGCACTTTAGTATAAACTATACCTAGAATAATAATACTAATTCCAAGAGGAGTTGAAAAGATGAAAACATGATACTTACATGTGATTGCGGCTACAGCGTCTTCCGTTTAATGCCAAAATTCCAGTTATTCCGTTTTACTCCGTTATTCGTCCGCTGAGGGTTTCGCTTATGATCTCTGATGAGACGGATCCCTTATTTATGCGAGTGAGTGACGTCAGGCCGAGGGAGGGCTTGCCTTGGAGAATCACGCGTCTTTCTTATAGTAGTAACATCATTTTGAGGGAGGGACAGAATCCAGTGCGTGTGATTCACAATTCTGCGAGGGCGTCCAGCAGAGAGGGTCTTCCCTCCCCTGCGCGCGTAACGCACGGACGACGGGCTGAATCATGTTCCGCTTTTACTACAGCCATGAAATGCGTTTTTCATTGTATGTAGGTAAAGCAAAGGCGTATCGTCCGAACATAACAACGGCTTCGTGGATAAAAAAACAGGGTATAAATATTTTTATTTATTTATTTATTTATTATTATTATTATTATTCTCTCCTGCTGAAACAGACATCTTGCTAGTTTTAACTGGTTTGAGCTGGTCTTTCAGCCTGAGCTCAGCTATATTTGTTATTATTATTATTTTAAAGGCAAAACAATATGAAAATGCTGTGAATTTGTGAACTGTAAGATACAATACCTAACCATATATGGACATTATCTAGAATTTTTAATGTCAACTTATTTAGAAGTAAAAAGCAGGAATTCCCCCAAATATAGAGGGGGATTCCCAAAATTCCCTGACCAAACATTTGTTTGGATTTTAATAAATATGTTGTACACCGGGGTGTTTATTGTATGTTACAGCATTATTTCACAGTCATGTGTGACCCTAATGATTTTTTTCTTTGTTTGTGTGGTTAATTGTGCTCTGTAGTGTGATTATTGGTTTATCTGAGCTGCTGGAAAGGTCAGATTTGAAAACATGTGTCTTTTGATTGTGCTGTACAGTAACATGATTTATTGGCTAAGACAGGTTGGTTAACATTAACATTATATGAAGTCACCTAAATGTCATCATATAATTTTGGAAATATCATCATTTTGAAATTTACTGAATGACAGAATTATCCAGGACCGGCAATTTACTCAAAACTGTTTTTGCTCAGTATTCAAAAGGTATCACTTGAAGAGATTTTCTGATTAGAATCACAATTAGTATTCAGTGTCAGCTTATGATTTATTATATTCGTTGCATGCTAAAACACTATCCTAATAATATTCAAGGGCAAAATCCCCTTTCAAAATTGTAGGTAGTTCAACGTTGCCATCTAGTGGTATTTGATAGGTATTGTCAGGTACAGGCACTTTCCAGCAGGTGTATCAACTAACCTGTGCCTAGCCAATACAGTTCTTCCTTATTATTCCCCAGCGATAAGAAATAAATGTCCACATTTTGGACAGTCATTTAACAGCTGATTGTATAATGCTGCATATTGCACATGACAAATTCTTCATGTTTTGTCAGATCTGATTTTTTTGTTTTGTTCACTCACATGTACAGACCGTTTCTGTGAAACAACTCAAAATGATTTTGGCAATAAGGTACCATGCATAAATATTTCATCCATGCTAAGCTAATTTCAGACTTCTGTTGAGGAGGTTTATGTAGTGTGACAATTTGCCAAAGTTATGGGATTTCTATAATCTTCTCTAGCTGTTAAAATTCATGTCCATTTCCCCCACATTTTTTACACTATAAAACATGATATGGTAAACATGCATACACACACATATGTACAAAACATACTGTTTTATTTAGACAATATATGCTTTATTTTTTGTGCTGATGTATCCCGACATATCCTTTCTGCTTTCTACAGCTGCACGGAAGGCAAAAATTGAAAATAAATAATCATAACTTAATGAATTTATTTAAAGTTTGGTATTAATTTTCATGACCAGACCAAAAAAAGACTTGCAGCGTTAGCTAGTCTGGTAATTTATAAAAAAAAGCTATTGAAAAAGAGTTCTATTACGTGAAATAGTATCTATCATGCATTTTTAATGCATGCTAGTGAAAGCACTTTTGTGACTTGAAAGCCAAGCAAGTATAATCTAAACAGAATCTGCAAACTATTGTGCTTAATATAGTATCTGTGTATCATCACTGTCTTCTGCCTTGAGCTTAGACAGACTATTACCCTTCAGACTTCAGAAGACAAACAAGTTTATTATAACTTTATAACACAGCTCATGTATTATTAAGATGACCATTTTCATAAAGAAATCATGTGAAGCATGTCATTCACAGTTTGATGAGCATCAGCACTTTTTTCTCTCAAAATGCAATATAGGGTGTATTATAAGTTGGTCTGGGATGAAGGTAGACTCTAAAAAAAAATGCTGGGTTATTAAAAAAAAAATAATAGGGTTCAGCCTGTTGGGTCATTTTATTGGTTGCTTTTAATATTTTACCCAGGTGCCGGGTAGTTTATCTGCACTCAATTTTTTTTTTTAACCCAAATGCCAGGTTCAGTTCATCGAGTCATTTATTGGGTTATTTTAAATACGATTAACTCGGGTGCTGGGTAGTTTTTTTTGTAACCAAGCTGCTGGGTCATTTTAAACGGGTTATTAAATATTGGGTTATTTTTTTCTACCCAGCCACTGGGTTGAGCCTGTCTCCAACAAAACAACCCAGCTGCTGAGTTACAGTCAGAGCACAGGCCTTTGGCATCCACTACAAGTGAGAGCGGTCCTTTGGTGAACTTCTTCAGCGAAATAAAGGTTTGTATACATTTTATTTCATTTATAAAGTCTTTACTGTGCTGTTAATTATATTATTTTACGCAATGCAACATACAAGGACGTCTTATATTTTTGTCCATGGGTGTTCTTGCTTAATAATAAATGTTCATTTTTTGATTATTGCTGTTGCCTCTATAATACTGTGTGTGATTTTTAATTTCCAGCCTATTTTAAGCCAGCAATATAAGAATTTTTAAACAGTAGTTGACTTGAATAAAACAACATTTAACCCAACCAAATAACCCAAGTTGTGTTGTATTTAACTCAGCATTTTTTAAGCGTGTAACTAATTCTACAGAAGTTACTCTGTCTATATTATGAAGCATCTAGTGTAAAGGTAATGATGTATAATGATATATCCATATACCAGTAAAGCCATGTATTTGATATATCTGTAGAAATTAAAATTTTATAAGAGAGCATAGAAATAGCCTGTATTTTTTTTTTTCTTTCCACTGTTTCAAAACATTCACAACTACTGTAGTACCAGCTATTTTGAACTCATATGCCTAAATTAATGCTATAATGCAGCATTCCATTGTGCTCGGGACTCGGGGAAATCTGACCTCCACCTCGGGAAAGTGCAATGGAACGGGCTCTTAAGTTGGGGTTCCGAAACACACACTCGGGCCAATTCAGATGTGCTGCATTCCAGATTATTGAAGTCATCTAGTGTTCCTGGCACACGAGACAAGCATTCCTTTAAACCAGTCAATGACACAATTTTGGAGGTCAGTCGAGTATCAGGAACACCAGGATTCCATGTCAACTTTGAGGTTGACCCAGTTGAACAAGGCCTTCACATCACAGATATGGCCCCAGGACA